>JABFPB010001893.1:0-22673 GCA_022817645.1 Ceratoteleas bidentatus
CGAAGTTTCACGCAAATTCACAACCTAATTGCAGAGATATTTAACACCAAAGTTTCACAAATTAACAGTATAGGAGACTGGTCTGAAAACATTCATTTTTTCGAAATATCTAGAACCAAAACAAAGAGCTTTTGATAAAAAACTAACCATATATATAGATATTAATATAACACACAGTTATGTTAAAGAAAAAACTAGATTTACCATCTAGTTTCTGAGTAATTAGCGAATTTGCTGAAAAATGATATATAGATATACAATCTCTACGTTTTGATGAACCTGTAATAACAAATTTTTAATTACTTTGTAAGAATAGCAGTTAACAAACGTATATCTAGCGTGAAAAAAAGATTTTTCATAACAAAATAACAATTTTTCATAACAAAATTGCTTACAAAATAATTTTATTTCAATAAAATACACATATTTTACTTGGAACCCTAATTATACAGCCCTTCGCAAGAGAAATACCTTAACTAAAATCACGAAATATCATTAATTTTGGAAATGCCTTATTAAAAATTATGATTTCTTAGCCAGACATTCTCCTAAAAATACAGAATCTTACTATAGTCTATTTATGATAAAATGTTTGTTCATTCGCCGTTAATCTTCAAAGACATTAACACCGGGGCAGAAAACTACCTTAGATCAAAGTTTTTCAGCTTTGCCAACTGAACATACACATAACGTTTAAATTCACGCCTTCACCCGAAAAAATAAAAGATCTCTAGTTCGAATTCCCGAAACCGGATTTATTAAAAAATGTTACACACCCGGTTTTTCCTCTAAACCACGGATATATCTACCAACATTTAGTCCCACTTCAAAACATTCATTTCAAATCCAACCCGCTCTCAGAAATAACATCAGAAACTCCCCACCTTCACCCCACTCTCTCTTCCACAAACCCCATCTCACCTTCTCTCTTCTCCCCAGGTACCACAGGCCCGAGACGAGCATCTACTCCTCCGGCATCACCTCCATGGACTCGCCCATGGACACGGACCTGCGCACGCGCATCGACCAGGACCACCGGCGCAAGGACCTCGACCTCCGCCAGTGCTTCTCCTCCGACTTCGGCGACACCGACCTCCGCGTGGCCAACTTCGACACCTCCTCCGGCGGCAAGTCCGACATCGACCTGCGCCAGATGCTCAGCCTGCCCTTCAAGCCCGCGCCCTCCCACATGCCCTGCACCGAGATCGACGGCAGCGTCGCCAGCCACCCGCCCATGCCCTACAAGGTCTTCCTCTGCGACATCCCAAGGCCCGACTACACCGGCCTCAAACTCTCGCGCACCGACCCCCAGGTCAAGTGCGACCCGCGACTGCGCAAGATCTTCCGCATCACCAAGGCCGAGCTCGTCGACTCGCCGATGTCGCCCCCGCCCGTCAAGCCCAGCGACACCCCCAAGTCGCCGCCCCTGGTCCGAATGGACCCGCGCCGAAAAGCCCACGAAGCCGCCATGCAGCAGGTCGCAGGGCCGCCCCAGATGGGCCCGCCCCCTCCCCAGGGTCAACATCCCCAGGGTCAGCATCCCCAGCAGCAGCAACCCCCGCAGGGTCAGCACCCCCCCAACATGCACATGCCCCCCTGCGACATGAACTCCATGTCCATGGGGCCCTCCGGCTACATGCCTCCCCCTCCCATGATGATGGGGGGTTCCATGATGGGCCCCATGGGCCCCATGATGGGCAACATGAACCCCAACATGGGCCCCAACATGGGCCCCATGCCCCCGCCCCCCATGCAGAACATGCCCATGAACTTCGACCCGAGGTTCAGCCAGCGCAACGGGGGCCCTGGTCTGTTAGGCCCCGGACCCATGGGTGGCTTCAGTCAAGAAATGGGCTACCCCCCGGAGAACCCAGGCTACCAGGGCAACTTCGGTCCCAGCTACGGCCCGAACGACCCAGGAATGAGGCCCAATTTCGGGCCCAATGGACCCGACGGCGGATATAACAACGCCGGCGACTGGAACGGCCAGAACCAGATCAGACGCGGCGGCCGGGTGAAGCGGCGCAACCGCATCAAGGGCGGCGTCGTCAACATGAGGGGCCAGAGGTCGCCTTCGTAAATGAGATAACCTGGGAGAGTTATTAAGCGCGACGGGGGCGCTTCACTGTTTTAGGGTCAAATGATTGCAGAGTTTCGCGGGGGACAACCGTTTACTCTCGACGACTTTTATGGAATGAAATCGTAAATGTAAATGGATGATTTACAGGTTTTAGGTACAGTTTGGTTCCATTTTTATGCAAGATCGTTGGGTAATGATTAGGGTTGGAGACTGCAGTGATCCCGGAAATGAAGCGAAGAAAGCCCCTCGCGGATATCCTTCTGTACAAACTTCGAGCGTTCCGTTTCAAGGTCTTTCTGAATGTGCACAAATGGCGAACATCTTTCAAGGAACGCCGGTTGGAAATAGTTTTGTTTTACATTCTGACGTTTTCCATTGTTCGTTATGTTGCTATATAATCTCTGATGATGTTATGCGATTATAAGATGTTTAGGGTCAAGTTCCTTGAGATTTGTTGGTCGAGGTATTTATTACTTAACACAATCGAATATTTAACAATCACGCAAAACATTTGTACATATGTAAAGATTAAATAGAATGCAGAGTTTACCTTGATTCGTGAATATGCGACATTATGTTGGCCGGCAGATGGCACGATTGCCGGCCGTTGACTCCGATATTTATTTTTTACTGCTGTAAAAAGTAATTCTAAGTACAAAATTGTGATGAATAGATATTTCATCTAGGCGATAAGTCATTGATTATGTAATACTGCACTAAAGGAACAAGTCTTCGTTACAAGTATTACCAGTTGTAGCGAGTTAATGATATACTTATTTATGTAATAAATACATTACAACTAAACGTACGAACGATCAAGCGACATAATGATGATCTCTTTGTAAATACAAACGAGAACAAGAATGGCGACGATTTTTTAATTCATAGGTTTATGAAAGTAACCATCACGATTATAATACTGGCCTTAATTCTAAGTGGGTTTATGAAATGTACGAATGTTACGCTACTTCCATTATATATTTGTTATCTCAAATAAATAATTACGTTTAATAAATATATACGTTTAATTAAATACTTGATTCATTGAAACATCTACTTCTTTTCATTCCAAATTACAGAGGTTTATCATTTGAGTGTTAATTAACAAATGCGATCAGTGATTTATATTCCTTGTTTTGCAGTAACACATTGCACAGATGAAATTTCATTAAATAACTAATAGTATGAACTAAAATTATATTTGTATATAATTATCATGGATGTAATTTATACAGGATAATTATTTATTCAAATTTTTTGGATAAGTTTCCTGTTTTGTAATGGAAACAGTTATGAATATTTATGTTCATGGTTTATTGAACAATAAAAGTTGTCTGATCCTGATTAGGTAAAAGATAATTTTATAATTTATTTAAAAATGGTACGTTTTCGGAATTTCATTACATTATTTCTAGAAGGTATATTGTACATATAAGGCGGTTTTTAGCATTCGATTATCTTAAAATTGTACTTCGCAGTTTTATTAAGTCTTCCATGTATATAGATGTCTTCGATTCTTTTGTATTAATCAAACAGTACAAAATATATTCGTAATGATACAGTTTTTACCGTTTCGAGTTGAGGTAAATCATTATATTGTATCTAAAAATTGCAAACAGGTAAAAAAAAAGTAATGTGCAATATTGTAAACCACGAATATATTTTGTAACCCATTTGTAAAATTGCAATAAAAGTTAATTATGCCAAACGCAAAATACTGAAATAAAAATTTTTCATACTAAAATTAATTAGTTTGTACTGTTCTTTCGACACAAACGAGACCTGAATTAGCAATGCACATTTATTAAGCCTATTCAGTGAATTACAGAACTTAGCGGATCTGCTCTTATTTTGGATAAGTCTATTGTTGCATCCATCTCTTCGTCCAATTCTCCAACTACCACGCTGTAAAATTAAATACAATATGGTTCTATTTTTATTTATAAATTATTTAATTTGTTATTGTAATAATCTTAAAACAAGAAATTAAATTAAATATAGAAAACATTTTTTATTTCTTTATAATATAACATAAAGTAAATAAATATTGTACACTTTTATCAATTAAACATTTTTTGTTTAAGTTTTTCAAAATTTAATTTAGTTATTGAAGTCTTTAAGGTTCCTTATTTCTTAAGACTATCCCAAAAATAAATAGGTTTTAGAGACAATCAAATTTCTTTATCAAATATTAATTCAATTTTTGACAATTATAAAAATAATTTAACAAAGCTGAACAATATTTCAGTAATAGATGATATATTTGTATTGCATTTTCATTTTCAATATATGTTAACAGAGATAATATAATTTTTGCAAATTTAGTCCAAAGAAAGGTATGCATAAATATCTTCATACCAACACACTTGTTTATCTTTACATATGCATTACAAAAATTGCTTATAATACAGTGCTTATATAATTATAATTTAGTAAAAATAATTATGTAAAAAACAATGATTAATTATATTTTTAATTTAATTAAAAATAAGCAGTACGCTTACTAAAAATTGCCTTTCAAAATCAAAATAAATAAATAGTTTATAATTGGATAAAGAGCAATTTTTTATATCAAATTCAAGTTCTCTAGTGACACATTTCGTGAGACATATTTTGACAGAAAAGTTAATCATCAAACAAAAGTTCAGAATAAAATAAGTAGTTTTTCCCAAACATACTCATGTTTGCAAATAATCGTTCAAATTCAACAAGTAGACTATTTGTTTATTTAACTTATCAAGTTATCACTCACACATTATCTCCTCGAATAATGTGCAGACCCAACACTACTTGCTCCACGCCTTGCGTCGTACTATAAACACGTTCGTGTGACTCGTCGAGTATCAGGTTTATCGTTTGATCGAAACCCTTGAGTGTTCCCTAAAAATTGTTTAATCGATACAGTTGCTTACGAACTCGTTCTCGTACGTAAATTCAAAGAACTATTCATACTCACGATGAAATTCCGGCCATCCGATGTAATTATGGAAACAGTATCTATTGCTTGTTAGAAAAATATGCAGTGTTAATTAATGAAACTAACCTAATTTTATCAACTTACACCTGAATGTTTTAAAAGGATACGATTAACGTAACTTTCCAGTCCGGATGCCATAGCTGAAAATTCGCGAGAAAACTATTGAAACCGCAAGTTATTGCGTTTTGAGGTTATGCAGTTTTGACAACAACACAACAATGAAGGCGTGTTTCCAAAAAGCGCGGGAAATTTAAAAGTGGTTTAAAAATGCAGATAAAAAAATCGCTGTAAAAAAAACAAATTCGCAATAGTGAGACTTAGTTTGATGATGGAATGAATCTTTGTTTAGTTATTAACAATAATGTATTAATTAATTTATTTACCAAGAAATAATCTTTATGATTACTTTTAAAATGGGAATGGGATTTAATGACTGACATCTGCGCTTTGCGTACTATGTTTTTAATCTTGATAGAAAAAAGTGTGAAATATTTTATGACAATTTTACAAATGTCCGATAGACACCGAAACACAAAATTTTCTTCATATCGGTCAATCCGCATTTTGCGCTATTAAGTAATAAACGTGACTCGTGAAACAACGTTTCAAGATCAATTCACCGAAAAAGCTTACAAAATGAGAAACGTGAAATGGAAAAAATGTACAAAACGCTCCGAACAAAGCGATTCGATTGCATCTAGATTCGTGTACGAGCTTAAAAGGTATATTGGTTCATGCGATAATTGAATTAACGAAACGGGTTCGACGTGATCGTTAAATAACCGACGTTTGTACAATGTTTGCACGCAGCCGTTCTAAAACAATGTACACGCACAAATAATATACAAACCGCAACACCCACCATACGATTCGATAGACCTTCGGTAAGAAAAAAAGAGGGGAAAATGATTATAAAATCAGCGTAAAAAAGTGACTTCAACCCGTTCCCTCCGCAGTGGCAGGGTAACCGGGCAAAATGTATCGCAATTAATGATCAAAAATAAATTACAAACACAAATTTACAATTATAACATATGCTTCACGATGTTCATTGCATTGCAATGAACATCGTGAAGCACATTTTATAATTGTAAATTGATATACCGTGTACATGAAGAGGACCGGAAAGTGCAAACAAAGAGAACTGTTAATCGACCTCTCGCAGAAAAAGGATGCATACATCAATCTATATGCATCCTCTTCTCCGAGAAGTCGAATAACTCTCTTTGTTTGCACTTTCCCGTCCTCTTCATTTACAATTGTCTTCTTTTTCGTATTCTGTTCAAATATAATTCTTCTGCTTCCCCTGGCGATCTCCGACGCTCTCTAACTAAATCGTATTTAAACGCAGTCAACATTGAGAGATATACATACACATATTTGTCGCCTATTTACAACGTCAACTTCGGTTCATCGCGACTGAATCCGCGTCGGCGCAAACGCGAGGAACGATTCGTGAAACGTCTAATTTACAGTTTGGAAAGAAACACGGTAACGTACACTAAACAACTGGGATTGGAACTCGCGGTTCCTCGCGTCCAAGTCGGCGCGCGTGTTTGCGCAGTGACAATGATGAATGGTCGTTAGGAAGTGAAACGCGCGAGAGAAAGAAATGTCGTCGAAATAAGGAGGAAGAAACAAATGGGCCAGACGAGTCGGGGCAACGATGACGTTGATCGTTGAATAAATTAGCGGCGCTTCCTTCAGGTGGACAGGTAGAGCCGGTGGTAGTCGTTGGCTCCGAAGGCGCAGTTGCACTTCGGACACTTGCGCTGGCGCGTCTCGTAGCGGGTACGCAGGCAGTCCCAGCAGAACACGTGGAAGCACTTGGTCAGGACGGCGTCCTTTCGTTTCACCTTGCACGACGGACACGTCAACGTCTCCTTGTACTCGCGCAACTCCTCCGCCATCACTTCGTCCAGCGTTTCCGCTAGCTCGATCTTCTTCATACGCTCGACCTTCCTTCGGAGCTGAGCTATTTCCTCCTGAAATCATTGAACAATGAGTTGTTGCCGTTAGTGCAATTGTTGATGTCTATGCAAATTGTTGTTGTCATAGACATTGTCTTCCGTTGTTGTCATAGACGTTGTTTCATAGTCATTGCCTATGCAATGTCTATGAAAATTGCATAGACAACAATTGTTGCCTATGCAATTGTTGATGTCCATGTCTATTGTAAATTCCCTATAAAAAAATCTCATATCAGTTCTCGTATGTGAAATTGTCATGAATGTTATGAGAACTCGTATGGGTTGTGAGGTCTTGAAAAAAGGGAAATTGCTTGAGATCTTATATAAGAAATCTCATCAGTTTCGCAGATGAGAATGCAGATGAGATATTTTCATAGGGTTTTGAACATTTTGGTTTCACAACTAGTTGATGATAACTGATAATATTTGGAGAGAAATTTCGACTTTGTACCTGCAACCGCTTAGTCTTATATGCTTCGGCTTCTAAGGAACTAGTTTTTTCAGCGACGACTTGTTGGGCTTCTTTCATCTGAGAATGGTACTTTTCTGTAAGAAAAAGAGCAGTGGAGATTGTTAAAAGAAATTAAAGGGTTCAAGAAAGATGGTTTGGGAGAGAGGTAGCATTGAAGGTATTTGATTATTATTGAATAGGCGATAATAGTGGAGAATAATGGAGCAACTTCTTTTGAGGGGTTGTTATATGATGAAGACAATTTGTTTAGGTATAAGCTGTAATAGTAGCAATTAAATTAGAATTTAATTGCTACAAAACTTGAAGATCTGTTAAAACTAAGTATATTTTTAATTAAATTCCTTAAATTTTCTCCTAGTGAGAGAATGTTGGAAAATAAACGGACATGGATATTTAACTAATTTATTACTTAAACTCTTTTTCACTTTTTTAATTAAATTAAACTCTCTTTCACTTTTTTAAGTGATATAAATTCGTGAAATACTAACTTTTATCTCGAATCCAATAGATGTAATTCGTATAATTTTTTTTTAAATATATTTCCCAGTAAAGAAGGAATTTAGTGATCTCGTTGCAAGTTAAAGCGCACAACCTATTAGTAACATCCTATCATAGGGCATTCTAGGGACATTCGTTTTATTTTGATCTCCAATACTGAACCTTCCAATACTATAGAAACATAGACATTATGAGATAAAAGATTACAAAACTTGTTATTGAAAATACACCTTAAACACAAGAGTGTATGTTAGAAGTCGTAATTTTAAATTACGACTTCTAACATAGTAATTTTTGCAAATGACACAAAGAAAAAAACTGAAAAAATTATACAAATTTGTCTAGAACGAGAAGCGGCTGTTCAAAATTTCAAACAATTCTCTGCATTTTGACTTTAGGAGAGATACTTCTTAAAAAGAAACTAACTCTGTGATTAGCACTGACAACTAGAAACTAAAGCATTTTTACTTATTTTTACTTATCTCATTATTTATTGATTTAGATGAACATTTGTGTGTCGAAAATAGCTTCTTTAGAGACATTCAAACATCGAATAAATTCTTTAGTAACCATAGCAACGATATTTGAGTTTGTTTTACAAAATGTTGGATTTGGAACATGATACAGAAACTATCCTAATACAAACTGTTCCTCTAAGATTGTACATCATTTGTTCCTGTCACTTAATGAAATCGAGCGGTATTTCAATAATTTAAATAGGTAAATTTCGACATAGTTTACACCTACATAAATAAGAAAAGAATCATTTTTCAAAGATGTTGAAAAAGTAAACTAAAGCTTTGAGTAATTGTTCTACATAAAAAAAATTATGTTACATGAAAAGCTTTAATTACATTTTTTTACACAAAACTGTGTGTAAAAAATATTTAAAAGTCATTCATAATTTGATAATTTGACATTTTTCAGAAATAAAAATCTTTTTCAGATTTTTTTCAGACTGTTTCCGACAACTCTTTCTATAATCATAATTATCCTATTTTTCTCTATACACGTAAAACCAAGAAAAGTCTGGAAAATTCTGAAAGAATGTAAAAATTGGGTCCTTTTTAAACTTTTTTATACCTTAGTGTCAGACTTTTTCAAACTTTTTTCAAACTTTTCAGCCTTTTGAAAATTTTTTCAGAGTTTCTGTATTACAAAGGCTAGTTGATTTTAAAGCACTTTTCATTTTGGTTAAAGTAGCTAATTACACTTGGTTATCAAGTTGGGCCATTTCTATCTAAAATTCTAAAAACATGATCTTCCATTCATGAGATCAAGTCCAGCTAAACAATCTGCATTGATGTAAATTTTCACCAAATCCCTAATCCATTCATATCACGACTCTAAAACCCTAATCACCCACAATAGACCTCAATCATTCATAAACAATCACACTTTAGGTAGTTCTAATGTGGTAATCAGTCCACAGAGAATCTCATGAAACTTTACCTATGAATACTTTAAGCAATGACGCACACTTTGCCCAAATCTAAAGATTGACAATCTCGAAGCTGAGATATCAAAGTTGCACAAAAATACATGGGAAGTGTAAAAAACTAATATGCAAACAGTGCATTTTGGTTAATAACTTTTTTGTTTACCATTGGATTTTAATGAAAAACTAATAGAAGTTATTACAAGGAATGACTGCTAAAACTTTGAAGACGGTTTACTACATCGTTTGCGAGAAGTCGAAAATTGTGTGAATTTATCTCTCCATCCAGATATACTAACAATGTATTTGATAAAGTTTCCATGCTAAATGTCTCAAATTTCAAGAAGTGACTGTTAAAGAAAAATTGTGTAATTAGCGAGACGAAAAGATTCGTAACGACATTGCCTAAAAATACATCATTATTCAAATAACAAACAAATTATTTACTTGGCTCCCTAACTGTATAACCCTAGACGATAGAACCACCTTAAACCACTCTCCAAAACCCTTTTCTTTCTCAAAGTACCTAAATGAAGCTTCAAGTCTGCCGCAGACTGCGCGCTCTCGATCGCCTTCCTCTTGTGCATTTCCATCGCTTGTTGCCTCAGTGCCAATTCTTTTTCGACAGTGGCCAACGAGTTCTGCAGCAGGCGCTCCTTCTCCTCAAGCTTACGGACTACGACATTAGCGGCCTCCACTTGGGTGGTGAGCGTCGAAACCTGTTCCTTAAGTACGTCCTTCTCCTCGCGAGCGAGCTTGTGCAACTGGTTACTCTTAATCCGCTCGGTCATCAGCTTGAAGTTGGCATCGTCCTTTTCGCGTAGCTGTTGGATCAGTCGGGAATTTTGCTCCTGCATGTCCTCAAACGCTTGGCCCGTCACCTCCATTTCGTTCAGCAACGCCTCCTCTTCCTGTAGCCAGGTAAAACTCTGTTCAGCGTTACACCACCGTTCGAGTACATGCACTAATTGCCAATCAAATTCATCCTGACAAGACTTCGTGCGAGTTAAGCAAACTTCGCGATTGTTAGTTTCGACCACGGAAAACCATTGACCAACGATTTGATCTCGATTATCGAATGCATGGATGAGGTTAGTGATATTAATGTCGTTACCGTGAAAGCGCGACTTCATGCCAATGTTAATTAAGGTGGTTCATCTCTAATCTAAAAAGCAAAAGTAATATTGGGGTTATATTTGAATTCAGTTATCAAATTAAGGGGAGGCTGAGGTGAACATTTAGTTATGACTAAATGGTTAGAGAAATCTGAACCTATGCAGATAAGCACTGTTTGAAATATTATATTTTGAATAAATATTCATGTTTAGAAAGAATCTTAATACATTATCAAATTAATTTCGTTTCTAATCTTAAGAAAAGTAGTATGGATTTACTTAACAAGATATTACTGGATAAATTATTGCATTTGATATGAATTTCATTATTTAGTATGCCACAATTGTAATTAAACTGCATTAGAGATGCAAAACAGAAGAACCACCTTAATCCTTCCATTCTATGATGACGTATTGCTTAATTCAGTTAGTCGGTAAAACGTCCCACTCCTGCAAACCGGGGACACTTAATCCAACCTACCTGTTTTTGGGAGGCCACTTGCCGCTGCAGCGCGTACGCTTGCTCCTCCAGCTTTTTGATCTTGATCTGGGCGTCTTCGTCCGCAAGCTTCTTTCGTTCCTCGCGCTTACTTTCCTGTAATAAAGCAATCTTACAAATAAATTTTCAACCACCTGTGCCAAAAGTGTCCCTTGGGTGTGCGTATCTGTGCTCGGTCGAACAAAAGCAATTGAAATTCAGTGCTAACAATTGATTAATCTTCCGAACCAAGTTTGACTTGATAAGGTACCTGTATCTTCTTGAGCTGTTGTCGAAGTTCCTCCACTTCCGCGCGCGTCTTCCGTTCCGCCGCCATCAACATCACTTTGTCCCTCTGCTCCTTGCCTACGCCTTTGTACATATCCAGAAGGAGTTTCATTTCTTTCGACTCGTTTACCGCTTTCCTGAAACGAGGCAAGACATTTGTTTTGATTAATAAAATGGTCATTAGATACGAACAGTGATATGGATGAAAAGAGAAAGGAATTTTTTATATTACTCTTTATTTTATTATTTATTCTCAAAAATGTAATTGTATATAAAATTTTAAATATATAAAAATGCCAACATAATATCAAAAGATAACTTTTTTGCCACATCAACAAGTTATTTTTGAAGATGTCGAAATAAAAAAAATGTTAATGTGAAAGTTGACAATTCTATGAATGTTTCATAGGACTTCACCATTGGATTTAATAAGAACAAAGGATACTTTAATAATTCTACAAATCTTTCTACAACAAAAGTTCCAACAATTGTTGAAAATAAAAAAAATATTAGCGATCCTAAAATTCCACACTATCCAAACTTACTTCAGCTGCGCCCTCAACTCCCTCACGTACTCCGGTTCCGCATTTTTCGCATCCTTTGTGCGGTGTGCGGGATCGCGGAGTTCCGTTTTCACGATTTCTTTCTTATTATCCTTCTCTCTCTTGACGTCCTTCTCCTTTTTGATTGACTGGCAGTTGACCGTCCCGTCTATCGTGGCTTTGTTTTCTCCTTCGCCCACCTCGATAGTCTCCACTTCCTCCTCGCCTTCCCGCTTAATACTCACGCCACTTTCCTCCTTGATCTGCAAATGACAAAGACGACAAATCACAACCTTTGTTTTTCTTCTTCATTGAATCTCAATAACATCCAAACACATAAAACGAAAAAAAAATCTTGCCTGCGTGGAACTGGGCAGGGAATTCGACGTGTCCTCCTCTTTGCCACTTCCGTCGGAATTGTTGCCCTCTTTGTTTTCCTGCGCCATCTGCTGCCCCAATTTCGTCGTCAGTTCTTGTATTTCTCGTTTTAGCTAAAACGGAACCAAGTTGTCATATTTTATGTGCCTTCGAAGATTAAATTTTCTTTTAGTTGGAAATTCGTTTCATAACACTGAGCAATGAAATTTACTAGTCAAACTGAAAAACTAGAACATTTTTCCGGTTTCCAAAAATATTCCCTGGCTTTTCGAAAAAGTGATAATTCAGTCATTCGCTACCCTCGTCTATTTGGGCAGTACGTACTCGTGGTATTTCAGCAGACGCTTCTTTGTATTTACGCTTATATCTCTGCACTTCTCCCTTTAGTTGATTATTGTGGTTCTGCAAGGACGTTATGAGGTGTCGCATTTCCCTGTTGATTGGACCAGTTTGCTCATTAGCTGCCAAATTCTGCTCAAACTCAATACGAAGCATTTCATATTCCTTTCGTAACTGTGCGAGCACGTCTTCCAGTTGAATGCATTCACCACGTAACTTCTTCTGAGCCATTAGTTCTTCGCTCTAGAAATGGGGAATGAAACAAGAAAATATTGGGATCAATTAAACATAAATGCAGAACAAAATCTCATAATTTATAGATGTATGCATAAAGTATTTAATAAAGCACTGAAGACAAACAAAATTTCAGGTTTTACGAGAACTTTATGAGAAAAAAATGTTTTTGAAGAAATACTTCAATGATCTTTGATATCCGGATTTTAAACTTTGCATTGCCTTTTCTCTCTACACAATTGGCCTACAACGATTTAACATTTTCCTGTAAATCAGTTTTATACCTCCATCATTTCAATATGACGAAGATGGGCATTCTTGCTAGACTGCAACTGTTGTCGTGCCTCGTCCAGCTGCGTTTTCAGCTGCATCGATTCGTTATATAATACAGAAAATTGTGACTGCAGACACTTGTACTCCGTTGTTTCGACGATCACAGATTCTGGTAACTGGCGAATCTGTCGACAATTAAGAGCGATTAATTATAGATGCAAGAGTATCGGTGGATTACTTGGCAAGAAAACAAGTCCTACATCCATCTTCAGCTTCTCGACCTCCTTCAGAGCGTCGCGGTGCTGCTGGTGAAGTTTGTCCAATTCCTGCAATCTATTGTTCGCCAGTTCGCGAGTTTCCTCAAGTTCCCTCTGCAGATCTTCAACCTTGAATTCACAATACAAACCATTATAACGTGATTGACAGAGTGAAATCCTTACACGCAAGCAATATCCTTATTCAAAATTCTCGGTTTTTTCAGTTTGTCGCAAAAGATTTCCCGGTTTTTGAAAACATATTTCTAACATTTGAACAATAATATTTTACAAAAATTATTGACAAACTATTTTGAGTTCTTCATTCGAGGGTAAAATATTTTTGCATTACAATAACCATGTATTTTCTCAAATTGTTTCTACATTTCAAACATTAAAAAATTAAACTAAGACATTTTTCAATCGTCCAGTAATGACTAAAAATGAGAACTGCTGGTTCAGAAGAAAAATCCTGGGTATTCCCTGAATTTTCAAGGACTATAAAATTTCCTGACAATTTTCGGTGTTTCCAATTTTCTCGCTTGATAGACATCCTGATCAATCTTGCAGTTCTGATAAGACAAATAATTTTTTTTATATTCAATTGAGACATATTGTTTACCTTTGTTTGAGAAACACTAGATGCCACGAGAGTGTTGGGTTTATTTGATCCCTTCTCGTCGGTACCATGAATTTGTTGGAAAGCCTTCAGCTTCTCGATCGCCTCGCCTAAATGGTGCTCTAATTTATCGTTTCTCGCACGCACTTTATTGAGCTCGTACTGCAAGTCGTCAACCTGATTTCTCAGTTCTGCTGCCAGAGTGTCTTTTCCCGTTATTGTATCTTGCAATTCAGACATCTAAAGTAAAGAAGAAAATTAATTACTGAAATGGGTAAACTATGCAGATTCAACAATTTATTTGTGTTATTACAAATTAATTTACCATATGTATGGATTCATAAAAAGGTTGATTATTAAGTAAGATTATATTTCGGAAAATGTATTTGTATTATCAACTGAACTGACCCATCAAATTTTCGTTCTCATTTTGTCAAAGTGAAGGAAAAATGAGGTCACTTCGTTTTTTCTAGTTTTGTTAACCATTTGATAAGAATAACCTTGTAGATGCAATTTTTATAATTATTTTAAATGATTGAAATTTAGTTTGCATGTGATTATGTCAGAATATTATCAAAAGATTATTGCTGTATTCCTTTCTGTACAATTTGAAATTATAATGTGAATACATTGTTTAAATAATCAATAAAGTCTCATTTGTCGATGAAAACTTGATTTATTTAATGCCAAAAATTAATCCTATTATGAAACAACAAAATATCATTAATATTTGTTTGAAAAACTATTACTACTCTATACAATTGGACCAGTTTCACTTTCTCCAATCAGATAAAACAAATCCCCATGTACCTCATTTGGAATAAATGGGTAATTATCATGGACCAAGTTATGATTCAATCCAATTTATTTTGAATGAACTGATCAGATTGAATAAACTCCTTTTATCAGACAACAACAGTACTAACTTTCAACGATATTGTGTGGTACTTTTCGTGCAGCTGTATGTTCGACGCCAATAGGTTTCTGTTCTCCATCTGTAAATCGGCATTTGCGTTTCGCACGACTTCGTCGATATTTGGTACTTCTTCTGTAACAATTCAAAATGTTTGAGTAATATTCTTCTCTTTCAATTAAACCTAATAAAACCAATGAACAGTATTTTGCATAATAGGTACCTCCTTCAAATTTTCCTTTTAAAGCCATCGTTATTTTTTCATTTCTTTGCGAAAGACGATCAAACGCCTGGACAACCTTCGAAACCGCGCGTTTTGAAACTTGCACGCGGTTTGCCAATTTGTCGTCCAATTCCTCTTTATCCCACGAGGACAGCTGCATAAGGAAGGATGTCGTTGCTTCACTTTCATCTACAAATTATTAACGTTTAATTTAACAAATAGTTTCAGCTGATTGATTGTAGCAGAGAAATAATTGTTTGGGGAGGAAATATGAAGTTACTTTTGTTTTCGGATTCGTCGGCAGTTTCGGCGTCAAATCTCTGAAGCACAACACGTATGTCTTCATTCAATTGATTCCAATAACGGTTGACAACGTTCAACACAGCGTCGTCTTGAGTTTGACGCTTCTCTAATTGCTCCATTCTCTGGCGAAGCTCATTTTCCATTCGCTGGCGTTGCTCCAGTCGCTGAAGTGGAAAAAAATAGTGAAGTTGAAATCAGTGTTTATGAATAAATTAAGTATTGTAATATATAAGTAGTTTTTGTATGGTTGATATTTTTGGAACAGTAAATTTGAAGATGAAATGTAATTATATTTATATATAATTATTTCTTATATATATAACTATTTATACAATATATAATTTGTATTGTCACTGGATACTTTGCTGTTGCTTTTATATTTCTGGAAAGAAAGGTGCAAATATTTGATACCTCGATTTAAATAGTTTGTAAACAAATGAATGCAAAGAATTCTAGTGCTTAATAGTTAAGTTATTTTGGAGAAGTGTTATTTTATGTCACAAACAAATATATTTTTAATAGCAGGATTATGAATCATGAACGACAAATAACACTGATAATTAATCAAATCTATTATTGTTATTTTCATGAAAATGAATGAAAAGATACAAATTACTTTTTATTAGTTGTGATTGTATTACGGTTTCAGGCGTTAAAGATAAAAAAGATCTCTTTAATGTATATAAAGATATTCAGGATTGAAGTATTGAATTTCATACCTATAAAACTTTCAAAACTTAATACACTTTTGTAAAAATCTTCTACTGTGAATGTCATACAACTTTTAAAGTAAAAAATCATCTAAAACAATGAACATTGTCAACATTTTTTGCATGTTTTCACACCATTTTTAATAAGAGTTTAATAAACTTAAACAGTGGTAAAATACAAACAATTATTCTGAATCGAGTTTTAAATACTCAATGTTAAAGGTTAACTGATACTGTATTGTTGCAAGAAATTAGTCAATAGAATTTCTTATAGATAATGAATTCTATGTAGTTAAATAAATTTTGAATAATATTGTGAATACATTAACAACTTAGGGGTTTATGAAATTAATTTTGATTTACTAGAAATATTTACAGCAAAGTCACCAAACACTTTTCTCAATTGATTAACCAGCTCCCAAGTCCCCTAAGCCAGACGCCTTACTGTCGCAAACAAATCAATAATCAAACCCTCGAAAAAAACCACAACTTCTAGCCCCCCCAAAACCTTAATGCTTCTTCTTTCATTAACTGAAAATACTGTGTCAGTCCCCTTGTTTATAAGAAAAACCCGCATGTGCTTAGAAACCATAAATACTTTCTTCTTATTTCAATTTTACACCTTCATTTTTTTCTCTCAATGTTTGTTATTCATTGCCGTTGCAATTATTAACATATTATGCATTCTAATAATATTTACATATTATCTTTTATAATAATAGTATTTCATTTTCTGCTTCAAAGCCAATATTAACTTATAAGATGTTATATTTCACAATGAGGTCTTCTTTTTCTATGGGAAATCATTTATTTTAATTTCTGATATAAACCAATAGACGACTGTAAATAAAGGTAAATATTTTGTTACTTTATTAATAAACATTTTCGGTTGTACATTTTTCATTTAAACAAACATAACTGTCAGCATTTCTTAATATTTCTCTAATTTTGTATGTTTTGATCTTATCTTTTATCTTCATTAACAAAAAATGTTTCAGAATATAAACTAACAAAACTCTAAACATTAGATTAACTTTTTTCCTACACTCAAACTTTACTTCTTGAAAGAAACAGAAAGGAATATGTACTGTTGATATTTCAATTCCTTTACTGAGAAAGGTAATGCAATTCTTGTGACTTTACATCTTTATCTCTTTACTGCCATTTTTATTTTCCCAATCTTCCTTTTTTCTATTCTATACATTTAATCTGAAATGTCTTCAAATCCTAAATAATCTTTATTAAAATTATAACTTCAGTCTATTCTCTTAAAGCAATTAACTCTTCCAATTAAAACAAATACATTCACTATAAAAAACAATTATTCCTTTGATTGTTTCACTGTTTTCATTAAAAATTCTTTTTTACTAAAATATAATATTACCGAAAATTATTAAATTTGTCTTGTGAAATTAAATAGAATACATTTAACAAAAGGTAACCATTAGAAAAACCGGTATAATTTTAGTGTTTTTCAAAAATCCAATACTTGTTAATATTGTATTCGAATTAACTGTACAGCTAAATACAATGGGAAATTAATTTAGGAACAGTTTTATGCTCTTTGCTTTTGAGTAAGCTGTAGAAGAAACAAACTGTTTACAGATACTTAAGGAAGTTCTGGAGTGATATTTTATGATGACATTTCGCAATTAAAAATTAATAGCAAACCAAATTAAACCAACTTTTTTAAAATGAAAAGAAGAAATTGCACATCAATCTGCTGATAGAATGTCAATACAGATTTTTAAAAAATTATTTTAATTTATTTGTTTACACAAAGGTTGACATCTTTTTCTTTAACATTTTCTCTAACTTTTGGTCATACTGACAACAATATTTAACCATTGATCCATTCTTTAAATGTGAACATCAATAAAGTTTCATAGGATCCATATACTTTCTATAAATTTTAACCTTTTTTTCATGATATCAGACGAGTGAAAATTCTTGTAACTGTGGCTTTCTTGCATGAAATTTGTTACTTCATGACATGTATTTTTTAAGAAAAAAATTCTCATTGTGAAAAAGATCCAGCCAAAAGGAGGATAATGTCAGAACATCCTTAAATAAAATAAGTCATACATAAAATTTTAAAAAGTAGCACATTAATGTAATTGACAGATGGAATAATTATACAGTTTAAAGTTGCTGAGTCATTACACTGCTTTTCCTCAAGTAATAACAGGAATACTTCAAACTGAAAAACTCAATTTTATGTACCACATCTGTAACTGTTTATAAACAAGATCTACAGCAGCATTCATTATGAATATTTTTTAAAAAAGAAATTGACTTATACCTCAAACAATTGTTTAGACCCTTAAATATATTGCAACTATATAAATCCTGCCAACTTTTCAAAATGTTATTTAATTTCACTACACCGCTTCAGAGGAACATAATATCGAGTCAATTCTTTTTGCTAGGTTATACACAGCTTCTTATGGCATCTTTAAAATCATGAAATGCTGCTGCAAAAACAAACCCATTTCCCAGAAACTCCTCATCAATTTATCCAAACCTACAAACTCCTTCACATTTCTGCCAAACTTTGCCCAATTCCAGCAATCTCAAATCCAAACATTCATCATCGAAAAAAACCCACTCCATTCCCTTTCCACCTCACACTCCAGCAATAACCTCAACCAAACCAACCCCCCAAAACCTCAGAAATCCTCCTCAAGCTACTCTCCCGAAACCAACAACTCCCAACCGCGCAATCCCAAAACCCGCAAACCTCCCAAAATAACACTCCCCCCAACCTCAGTCCATCCCTCTCCACCAATCAGCGGCCCAATCTACTCCAACAAAACCCCAGTCAGCATAATTGTATACCTGCGCCAGCTTCTTGTTCTGGAACTGCAGCACCTTCATGTCCAGCTCCTCCAAAGTGGATATCGAGCCGATGAGTGTCGGCTCGAACTGCACCTTTTTGATGGGGGGCTGCGAGCCCATGTCGGCGCTGTCCGCCGGTCGCTTGGACATGGTCGCGACTGAAACTGAAAGGTGTCCTGAAACAGAAAGAGCCGCGCTGCTTGAGTGGCGGGTTGTTATTGACGGTCGCGGCGCGGCCCGCATACGAACCTTGACAAGCGGGGAAAAGCGTGCGAGGCGCTCGCGCGTTCGCCAGCGGTGCTCGGCTGCGACTGTGCGCGCCGTCGCGTCACATGCTACGCCGGGACGCCGTGTCTGGGGAGATGAGGTGGCGCGCGGGGCGACGTTCTGCAGCCCGGGCGACGATTTACATTTTAAAGTGCGCCCGTTGGGTGCGAGCGAGCCTCGTCAACGGAAGACGCCATTGCAGCCGCGCGGAGCGTTGCATACGCGGCATTAGCGCCGCGCGAGTCGCGAAGCCGAGCGCTGCTTCGGCGGAGGGCCGCGCGCGGCGCCAGAGGTCGCAGCGCGCAATGGGGCCGAGTTTGAATGGGGTGATTTGGGGATGTGGGTAGTGTGAGGGGAGGAGAAAGGTGAAGGGAAGGTAGGGGTGAGGGTGTGGAGAGGAAAGGAGAGGGAAAATAGAGGGGTGAAATGGAGTGGGGTGGTTAGGGGAATTTAAATTTAGGTGGACTAGTAAACTTGGTTGAATGTGGATTAGTGTTTGTCCCGGGATCTGGAGGAATACTTGAAGATCTTTGCCCATTATTTTAATAATGGGAAAACGTATAACGGTTATTGTGGACTACGAGAGTGGCCCAGACTAGTGTGTCGTGAGACTTGAGTTCAAATCTCAGCGATTGTCTGCAAATCGCTTCCACAAATCTTTCCACAAATTTCCAAATTTTCAAAATTTTTCAAATTTTCAAACATTTTGACATTTTAGGAAATTGTTTAAAAATTAAAAATTTTAGAATATTTGGAAATTTTTGGAACAATTTGTAAACACATTTTTCGAGATATAATTATACGGTTTTGTTATTACCTAAACCATTAACGTATTTGTCTCTTCATGAAGAAATGATGAAAATCATTTACAGTTTTCCTCAATAAATGAAGAAATGGGATTGGTTTTGTATTTCATTAATTTTTGGCGGGACTTTTCAAAAGTGACGGATGACTCTTGGAGTAAAGAGGGGGTAAAAGTGAAGCGTTGTGTTTGTATTGAAATAGTGTTGAGGAGACTGCGCATGTGCTAGGCACTGTTGTTGTTTGCATCGAAATTTGAACGGAAAAAGGAATGACGGATGTTTGTTTATATGATGTAGCGAACACGAGGTAAGGAATGACACTTCTATTATTGTTTAAACAGTAGACCTAAGAGCAGTGCATCGAAGTTTCAGAAGAATTTTTGGAAAATATGGATCGTAATAGAAACGGGTCGATTGTAAGTTTCTCTGTAAATTGTTTTTTACAAGTTTGTTAATATAAAAAGTTGTTTTTGCACTGGGTTTAAACAGTTCATGTTCGCATTTAAATTAGCATTTAAATTCCGAAGTATTGATTTGGTTAAATCAGTAGAAACAAAATTTTCATACTACATATATTAATAACTAAATTTAATATTTTTGCAATAATGTTTCAAGGATTTTATAACTTTTATAACTTGGTGAAATGAAATTCAAACGTGCATTTCAATCAAAATATAAACACTTTCTCAGCAAATTTATTCAACGGTTTCAGTTAAATCATAGTATTATCACATTAACTTACATACTAAATAATTTCTTTCAAGTTTTACGAAGTACAAGTTTGTAAACTTTTAAAACAATTTATATTAAAACTATCAAAATCTACATCTTTATTTTAGTATCATCACTAATACACAATATTAATCTATAATTATGTAAATAAACTACTTCTTTATTATTTAAGTTTATTATGATATGAATATAAAAAGGTAAGAAATCACTTACTTTGTTTATTCATTCTTTTTTTAACACTTATTTCAATTACAGCAATCTCTGGCAGATTTGAGTACTGACCTGTTGGACGACGTTCATTCCAATTTCTACAATAGAGTACTCGATGCCTTAAGAGCCGGCTCTGATATTAACGCCGCAAATGGAGACAATCGAGAAACGTATCTCCATGTGGCTGTTAAGACTGGAAACGAAAAAGCCGTGCGCACACTATTAGCTTGTGGTGCAAACCCAAACTTGTATGCTGGAGAATATGATTGTGCTTTGAAGAAATATGACATCGTCACTCCACTCCATCAAGCGGTCAAATTACGCTTCCTAAGAATAGTCGTTTTGCTATTGCAATATGGCGCAAAACCGGATGGGTACACCATGCATGGTTTCACTGCATTGCATCTAGCTGTTCAGTCAGATTGCCTGCCAGTGTTACAAGAAATTTTGATGGCATCCAATGTGGATGCTGTGGCAAAATCCTATGACTTTTTAGGTAGTTAATATATTTAAGCGTTACAAGTTTTCTGAATAAGTTAACTAACTCTAATATAATTTCACTATAACTAAGGAATTTCTTTTGTCAGTTAAGCATTTTTCAGCTTATTTTGGTTTACTTATTTTTATTTATTGGTTTTTTATTTCTTAGGATGGTCAGCCCTGCACTTTGCCACTCATTTGGATAAGATATACACCATCAAAATGCTGCTAGATAATAATGCAAACATTGCATTGAAGAATGATGCAGGAATGGTTCCACTTCAGCTAATGAAGAGTATGAATGCTTTGGAGGTGGTCATCACACATCCCAGATTTTTAAACAAAGAAAAGGAGTTGGTTCGCCATCTGTGCACAGTGGAAGTGAATTTCAACGAGAAACCTACGCCGGACGCCAAATCTCTGTTTTTGATGGCTAATGAGTACGGATTCACGTCATTCGCCAAATACATGGAAGAGTGTGGAGCTCGCCAAGAAAATAATTTGCAGTGGGATTTGAATTTACTCCACAAGTCGCTCGAGGATCAACTTCAGATATAAGGAAGTTGATTGATTTTGTACAATTGGATTGTATAGTAATTGTATAGTAATTGTATAGTAATATTCGAAGATGTATTTAAATTTGAAGTTAATTAATTAATCTTATTTTCATGGTTTGAGATTGTGGAGATCTAGCAAAATTGTGGTTTATGTACTTTCACAAATTTAATATGAGGGTATGTGAGAAACTGAAAGAATGTATTAAGATGATAATTATTTACTTATGAAAAATAAGATTTTTTGGAAGGTTGTGTTAGTAATTATTCTGAAATGTGAGATTATATTGTATATTGTATTTAATTATGTAATTAAATTAATCATCATGGTTTATATAAATGAGATTTAAAATGTGAATTTATGTACGTAAAACTAATTGTGTGTACCATCTCGTATGTTACATATCTGCATTGATACCAACTAATCTTGTCTTCATCTAATCTTTTATTGAAATTAAGAAAATTGCGCAAGTAAACTTATTTATATTTTCACAAACCTAAATAAACTGGTCACGTGATTATAACTGACGTAATACTTTTATTTAATCTAATAGTGTAGTAACATAATCCCTATTAAAAACGTCATATTGAAACATACAGAAACATATTGGAATATTTGCGGGAATGTTACGTATCAAAACATACAAAGACACATTTAACCGGATTCATTTTTGCGTATTATTTT
>JABFPB010001894.1:0-22648 GCA_022817645.1 Ceratoteleas bidentatus
ATTTAGTCGAGCGCGGGCCGCGTTTAAAGCGCAAACGGCCGGCTTTGTTTAAAAAAAGGAAACATCTAATACATCTCAAACAAAGTAATTTGTGGAGCGCGGCGTTTGCTCGCGCGAAGAATCATTTGAATTTTGAACGGGGAAATTTTGAAACTTAAATGAAGTTCGCCCGACAACGTGGGAGGGCCGTAAACGGCAGCGCCGAGTGCGTGCACGGACGGTCCCGGACGGCAACTTGGAAACGCCGAGCGACCGGTGTTTTAATTTCAGCGCCGCTTTTATCGGATGCAAAACCGAAAGCGCCGCGGCGGATTTAAAATTCTAAAGATTCGCCGCCGCAAATGGCTCGAAATTGAACAGTAAACGGTTATTACGGCGGAAACGCCGACTGTGTATTATTCGCGACCCGTTGTGCCGATGTAAATAACGCTAAATCGATCGATGCGCGTGAAAATTGGAGGCATTAACGCGAATTTGAAAAACGTTTCGCCGTGGCATTTTTTTAAATATTCAAGCGGCGCCGGGGCGCGATTTCATAGAGTGAAGGGCGCTGAATCGTTCGGGTTGATTAAAACGCTCGAACCGGCGAGTTGCTTTAAGAATGAAGTTGAAACGTTCCGGCGGAATTCCCGCAAGAAAGACTGTTTCAAGCAGCGGAGAAGAATGTTTGGCTGTGACAGACAAATAAAGGTGTTGAGGCGCAAGCTCTTGCTTGCGCGAACCAAATTTCTGCTCGGACAACCGAATCGCTTCCATCAATTTTTTGGGGCAAGTTAACAAATCTTTTTTGCATGAAATATGTGGGATTCGGTGTACAGTGCCTACATTTTTAGAAAAATAATTCGGGATTACTCGCACGAGGTGGAGATAAAGGATTTACTTTTTGACGGTTATCTCGAAAAGTTAACATTGGTTTAACATGAAGCGCATTTTACGTTTCATGTTAACGAATATGATTCAAAATGTATAAGATTATGTAACAGAAGACACATTTTCGTTAAAATGCCATTGCGAACGAGCTCCTCGGTTTCGAATTTTACGACGTTTACATTCTGTTCCGATGCCTTTTACAGTTTATCATCAAAGACACTATTCCTTCTCTCATAAAAAAATCATAAAAAGGTAAATTAATTTTAAGTACCGACATTACGCTAGACACCGCGTGAATCAAGCGAGTTTTCATTTCCAGAAAAATGATACTTTCGATGCAAAAGGAACGACTTTGAGATCGGAAACGCTAACATTATAATAGATAATACCATTCCATTCTTAACCAAATCATAACCTTTCCGCCTAAACTGATTTCCGTCCATTCAAAAGCATCACAACGGAAAAGACATACCCTCAATCGTAAAAAGGGAATTTCTCTCGCTGCTAGAATGTTAAATATTTCCTCCTTACAGCTCTCAAAAATGAAATGAACAAGACAAAAGAGCCCATTATCTCCTCGAAAATAAACTGATTACACGATATCCCCAGTTGCGTCGCAAATCCGATTCCGTTTCCGCTAAAAGGATTCCACTCGCCGTTACATTTCAACGCGAACTCATCCTTCCTTTAAAACCCAACCAATTTCGGATTAAACCGTCCCCCGAAAAGCTTCTTTTCAACCCAGCCCTCCGAACCGACAGTCCCTTTCCCTCAAAACTGCCGACGTTCCTCCGCGGCCTCGTTTCCCATCCGCTCGGCCCAAGCGGAATTCGATCAAACGTGCCACCGATCGCCCTGCAGCGCCTCCTCGCTTCATTAAGAATTATCGAGCGGCGCGCAAAAAGTGTTCAATTAGTTCCGACCCAGCATCGGCGTGTCAGCCGCCTCAAATATCGACGGACTGAGCAGCGTCTGCGTAAACAAAGTCTCCGCGAATTTATTTACTATCATCTTTGGGGATACGAGCGCGCGCGGGATGCCGGCGCTGTGCTTATTCGGTGTTTGCCCCGTTGCTAAAATTGTCCGCGAATCGATGCGGGACGCGCATCGGATCGGCAGATGTACATTAACGGGGGATTACACGTGCGAGCGCGGATTTGCCGTGTCGCGAAATTAGACGGCGCTTAATTTTGAGCAAATAAAACGGTTCTTTGTGGAATACTCGCAGGACGAATTTGGACGGCGCTTTTGGTCGCTTTCCCGGAGTAAAGTGGACTGAAAAAGGCGAGATAAATTTGGTCATTTCGAGGAGGGAACGTTCTGTAAACGTTTAGAGGGAGTTTTGTTCGTTACAGAGTCTATAATAGATTCTCGTTATTGATTCTGTATTAGCATATGATATTTCAGGAATATACCGAAATATTCCTGGTGTAATCCAGAATCATTATTTATCCGCGAGCACTCCAAGAAATGGCGATTTCGGTTGCAGTATTATGAAAGTACCCTTTTGTTGTAAATAGGTTTCTAGTAATATTAAAAAGGTAATTTCTTTTATGGAAATATTGAATGGAAAATTCTTTTATCAAAAATATTCTAGCTTCATTCTGGGTACATTCCAGTAATCTGTATACGAATGAATTTTTCAAAATAATGTTCCAGAAATTTATTTCTGGTACGTTTTTGGGATATTTTGAAATGCATCATATATTTTGTACACGCATCATTCTGAACATATTTCTCTGGAATATTCTGGGTATATTATTTCATCGGACAAATATTGATCCTGATATGTCCTAGGAATATTTCGAAATATTCTAGGTACATTCCTGGAATATTATGTGCTATTGGGGCTGTGTAGGACATTGAGGTAGTAACCCTGTGACGACACCTGCTGATTAGAATCAACGATTTTATGCCAGAAATGGAAATTTCCTATAATTTTAGTTTTATGGATGAAATTGGTAGGTCAATGCCCAGTGAAGAACATTATTGGGAAATAAATGTGCCATTTAACATTGAAAGACAGAAGGAGACAAAAAAGATGTTAATTTTGTCCAAGAAAATAACTAGATGGATGTTTAACCATTTCTTTAGTCACATACCTTTTATTATGCGCCACCAAGTTAAAATAGTGTATGCAAACGACTTTTTTGGAAAGATATTTGCAAATGCGGACTGCCAATATTTTTCAAACTGACAACTTGACGATCAAGCGATTAAATTCTGACATGCTTCGATACGCCATTTGAATCAGAGCTATTTTCTTCATACTTTTCACTATAGTTTCATTTTTCACAGTATCTATATTACAATTTAAACCAATTCCATTTAAGTAAGAGGATTTGAGTAAATTACAAGTATGCAATGCAACTTAGCCCAGTAAATGAAAAACGGTTAAATACGATAGTTGATTTTGAATTGCATTTATATTTCAATTTGGGTATCATATTCCTGATATTGGAAACGATAGGAACATTGCTCAACTAAAATATCGCAATGAATTGACAAAAATCAACCTAACAAAGATTAGACTTACATCTGACTTGGAATTAACTTTCTTTCAAACATACTTACACTCAGAGAACAGTTCATTTGATTGAAATAAATGTTTTGTATACGAACCTATTAAATATTTTATTTGGATCAAATAAATTATTTATTTATATATAAAATAAATTTCATTTGTTTAAAAGAAATTATTTATTTAAATCAAAGATATCTTTATTTGAATCAAATAATATCTGGGTGTAGTTATGTTTCTCACCAGAAAAAAATGTAAGGGCATTATATCGTGGTAAAGTTTAATAGATAAATCGGTCATTTTCATCACATCTTATAGAAAAGATTCCTTTTTTTCAATTCCATTCTATTTGATATAAGTCACCGACCATTTCACTGCGAAATATTGAAATAAAAATACTTGAAAATACATGCGGTTGAATGGAAAAGGTGGCATATTTTGCATTGTAACAGGTATTTTATATTGAAAGTAATAAGATAAACAGTTAAGAAACTTTTTTTTAAATAGTTTATGAATCAGGGAATCAGATTCTATACCAAAAACTGGGGGTCAATTTACAAGAACTGTAATATAACTTAAATATGAAGTTAATTTACCTTGTTTGATACATATATAATATATAGTCGTCTGTAATTTTATGGACAAAGCTTTATAAATACAATCTACCTCATTTCCTGCCAAGTTAATAATCTCTCTTTACACTTATTAGAATTATAAATTTCATTTTTTTTGTAATATTCTACCTTTTTGTGTGTAGAAAAAACTCTCATATGGACAAAGTTTTGATTTCACGTGAAAAAGTTATTATATAGTCATTTTATTAAAAGCTAAATGTATTTTATATGTACACAGTCTATAAATATGTACTTTTGTTACGGTTTATTTAAATTTATCTGTACTATTGGCGTGAATTTTTGTATAAACGCCTAATATCTTTGCTTTTTAATAAAGTGCAAACATAACTGCAGAAAAGCGTTCAGATAACCTGTTGAACTGCCAATCGTGAAGGTTATATGTCATTTGTAAACATTCCTGCTGTATTTTAACAACAATTTAAACGTTTCACATTTATTTTTGATAACCACGATACTGATGAAGAAAGTTATTGTTTTTCCTCATTCGTGCAAAATTTATATTGTTTATAAAATGTATATTGTTTATAAAATAAAAATTTAATTTTGCAAGTAATTTCAATGCATTTATTATGAATAATATACAATATTATGTCAGTAGTTCCATTGACTAGTTTGCCACGATATAATGTCCTTAAACTAACATACAAAAATATGTTGAAACCAATAAGTTGTTCTTACATTGCAGATATGCAAGTTTGACATATATACAATGTTAGAATTGCATTAACAGGTCTCGATGTCAAAATGTGAATTTGCACCCTATCAATATAATATAATAATCATAATTAAACGTTATTTAGTGAATTATAGCATGTTAACTTGATTCGATCCGATTATCCGATCCACATTTCGTCCTTTTTGTTCTCGCAAGTATATTATGTCGAATAAACTTTGAAACAAAATATTGAGAAATGATTTCATTTACAATTTTGTTATTTTATTAACTGATTGACAATTTCCGCGTAACGTTGCGATGGATTAATTTATTTTACAGTGTGATAAGAATTGCTCAATTATGTTTCGAGATTTGGATTAATAAAGGCGAAACAAAATTGTACTATCGTTTTTCGATTATATGCTCAATTCATTGCCAGTTATTAATTTCTGATTTAAAATACAGTAGGTTCAATTTGTTTTCATATAATTAATGTAAATGTAAATATCTCTTTACCTTCAAAAAAGTAATTCCGGTAACATTTTCAACCTTTTAACCATCGAAATATGGCAACAGATTGGTATATGTGCATTGTACATATACTAATATGTAATTTTAGCAATGATGTCAACATATTTTTATTTGTTAACCTTTCTCGATAAATCTGTTATTCCGACAGATTTTTTGTAGGTCCAGCAGATTTTTTCTGCTGGACGGGTGCATGCTCATATTTATTCCCGTTTTTTTTTATTTTGCAGAATTTTGTTGTTACAAATCTTATTAACATTTGAATAATAATTACTATTTGTTATCGTCATTAGTATTTCTCTAAACTGAAAAACGATTTCAAAACGTTTATTAAACTGAGATAATGTAAGACTCAGTTTTAAAGTAGTTAAAGCACGAACGACATTTAGATTAGTCAACTGACGCGATCAGTGAATTCTACGCAAAATTGTAAAATCACTTGCATTTAACGATAAAATCAGCCAAATTGCGCCATTCGTGAAAAGTACTGCCGTTTTCAATTGTTACTCGATAACAACTGTCACTGATCAGTTGAATGCACTGACAAATCAGAAATTGGCTTCACTGCAGTAATTAGATCGAAATAAAAATGCCGGAATTTCGAAACAATTGCGAACCCGGTTATTGATGTCACGTGCCAGATTTCGACTCAAGCGCAATTACATAACTTGTTTTGCAACATTACAAATTGCCTCCGAAATCGTGTTTCGAATCACCAAGGCTTAGAAATCACGCACAATTACAAAAATATTAACCCGACGAAATAACTCAGTTTCCTACTGCAGCGGCCGAGCGGTGCAACATTTTTCTATGATGAATGCCTGACCTCGGTCAGTCAGGAGCTGAATAGATAGCGAAAAAAAAGATAACTCTGTCATTTATTCAGCAGCTACGTAAATTAATCGAGTAGCGAGTTTTATAACACTCGCGATTATTTCTCTCAATAGGAACGGCTCGAGTCGGCCGGGGCCGTGCCGCGGCGTCTCTTAAAATGGCTACAAATCGATTAATTTAAAACCCCTGAAAAGGCGATGTATCATTCGCACGGCGCGGTCACTTTTTGCGCCGGCCGGCTGGTCGGTCGGATCGATGTCCGCCGCGATTCAAATTTGCCAATTGAAATTAAGAACAAAGCCGATGCCAACGTTTCGCCGCGCCGAAAGCCGCCGTTTAATGGACGGCGCGTTTAATTGGGCTATTGACTCGCGCGTTAGACAAACATCTTCGGAAAACGAGAAAATACGGTGCCCCGTTTGAATGGAGCTTCGTGGTTTATAAGGCTTCGCGGCCGAAGTGTGCGCGTTTCGTATTGATTAATTAATTTCGGAAATATCGATTACGCGGGGCATTCCGAAAGAGTAGTTTATTTAATCAATGGAATACCGTCGAATGAATAGCTGAGAAGCGCCAAGCAGTTATGACGGGTTCGAAAATTGTTCGCGGAATGCGCGACAAATTGCGCGGCACAGAATGGCCCGATTTTTATTATTATGCGCGGCACAAAAGGACGTGACATAACGCGAAACGGGTAAATGAATTGGGGCTTCGCAGTACTCTCTTAATTTCAATCTTCCACTGTTAAAGGATGTACTGCGCGAGACGACCTCTTTTTGCGATTGATGGTATCGTTCGCGCTAATTATTTTGATATCTGCCGGGTGTCGGCGCAGCGGGCGAATTATAAATGAAAGGCAAGTCGGACGTCGGTCAACGCTTTTTCCGCGACCGCTGAAAAAGGGAACGGCACGCGTCACCGCTTTTCGTCGCTCGCTGCGAAAATAGTTCGCCGCGAAAGAGTTATCGGTTTTTTCAAGTCTCTATAAATATGAGGGATGCGGAGAAAATAAATAACCGGGTAATTAATCGGGCTCTTAAAATCGTCGACACGGTGAGGCGGAGGGGAGAAGTAAACAGAGAAACGGGAATGTCCTTTTTCGCGCTGTCCGCCTGTTCGGCTGTTTCGCGAACAATTTTTACTTTGACAGGTCGTTAAGTAATACACAGCGCCCGAAGTTAAGACATCGCCAAGTTGGTTACAGACTAAAAATAGGTTGTTACAATTTGTCGGACGGGTCTACGAAACATTTTAATTTGTTCTGAAATAATGCCGTCACGTCAGGCCGTTGATACCGCCCATTATTCATCGCCGCAACTTATTTAATTACATCGAAATGCGCCTTTTTTATTTCTGAAACAATTCAACAACCGCGAGTCGGCGCTGCCGAATTCAACGAGCGCCCAATCTCGTTAACGTCGACGAATTTTCATCTCCCCGCGATTTCCCCGGGAAGACAGAAAACGAGGCAGCGGAGCCCGCTTTTTTGAAGACCGATTTTCCGCGCAATTCGGACCAGCGGCTTGTTAAGTCCTTTATTGATTACTCCGAGAAGCAATGTTACGTTTCGTGCGATACTGTCAAATAAACTGGGTTTACTTGGAAAAAATCGGACGCTTTTTGCGGCGCACTCTCTCCTGTCATTTATATTATTTGTTCCGCCGAGATGTCTTGGTATAGTTCGCTTATTGTTTCTTGCGCAATCTGCCCTCGGCGCGGGTTATTGTTTTCGCCCGAGAGCCGCGGCAAAGTTGGCCTCTCTGCATAAGTTTATGACCCGATGTAATAAATATTTTAATACGGCGCAAGGAGATGTAAAATTCAAAAAGCGCGTCGCTGCAATTTTAAGCCGCGCCTCGTCTTTAGCCAACAACAATAAATTTGCTTCGTGCGTTTTTTCGCCGAACTCGAAATAAGTTAATCCGCCGCTCGGGCGCGCGTTTTTATGCATACGCGCGGCCATAATTTACGTATGGCCCGGGCGAAAAAACGACCGAAAAAATCGATCCCGTATCGCTGATAAATTGCTCGTATGGTGAGCCGTCATTCGCATACGCCGCGCGCAAGAAGCATTTTTAATAAAGCAGTAACCAAATTGTATTTCAATTACCCGGCGCATTTAAATTGTGCGCAAAAAGGAACGAAAGGTTTGACGCCACGCGTCACGCAATCAAGTGCGCGATGTAAAAACAAATTAATCTTAAACGACGCAAACCCAATGACCTAATTATTCGCCCTATTTTAGGCCGCGCAATAACGCGCGGTGTTCAACAATGTCAAATGTTTTATCCAAACGCACTAGTTCCCTTTTGGCCCCGGAATGCGCGCGAATAAAATAATATCTAATGGCATTGTTCGCGCCGCGTCACGTGTTCCGACTTATGAATAAAGCGACGGAATTGGCGCATCGCACGGAAAATCGGACTGAACCGGCGAAATGCGTCTTTTGTTGCGGGCTTTACGTCGACGGCTAAAATATTCGCCGTTTTTTGCAACCCGGTTAAGAAAATTTCGCAGTCGCCGCAAAGTTCCGTGCGTGAAAAATGTCGGCCGTTAAACGTTCCGGCCGTCAAAAGTTTCGCCCGACAGAGACAGCGCGTCATATGTTTGCATTTCTGAAATCGCCATTGTGCGCCGGAAAACGAGCGCAGCATTTCGCTGCAACAATTCGCCCGACTTAATTAAGCTCCCGATCAACGCCGATATGCAAAAATCGTCATAACACTGATCCGCGCGCGACACCCGGCGGCTTGGCGAACGCGAAAAGTCGCTCCCGGGAAACTCGTTTTCCCGGGTTTTTAATAAACCGGGAGCAGGTTTTTTTGCTCGTCAGACGAAGGCGCCGTATCGGGCCGATCGTAATCTTGAATAAAACATTGCGCAAAAATTCGGCTAATAAAGCAAAAGGAGGTGCGCGCGCGATCTTGGCGTTCAATTTGGTGCGCGAGTCGCGCCGATCAAAAATTGTTGCCCGAACTAATCACCGGCGTTGCCACGGAGACCGATATTCAAATGTCAGCGGCGCTCGACAGTTGGCGCGCTCATCGGAAAATATCTCGCAGATAAATTCTTGTTAGCGCTGTCCCGCGATTCCTTTCCCGCGAGCACATATTTTACGATTCTTGATGGCTTTTTATTACCGCCGCGCAACTTCGGCTTCGCCGCGCTGTCGGCGCGACGGATACGCCGTAATCCGTCGAAATGTATGTACGCTGAAGTGGCCGAGTTAAAAAGTCGTGCCAAAATGTCGCGCGACCGAATAATTCGCGCAATAAACAGCCAATTTCGCGACCGCCTGCGAGTGCGAGCGATGTTTCAAAATCGATGTGAATTATGCTGGGGGACAATTGGATTCATGATGTGTAGAAATGGAAAGTGGGAAAAAGTTGGAGAGTTGAGAAAAGGGAATGAAAGTCTATGAGAAACGAATGTTTTCTAGTAGAAACATAACATTAAGACGAAAGGATATTTCAGATATATTCAAACTAAAAATAAAAATGAATTTAGTAGTCGAATGAATATTGAATGAATTAAATATTTCTTTGATAGAGGTTTCGTAAATTAGGACGTAGAAGGCAAATGTTCAATTTATATTATTGCTGTTTTAGGCCATACAATAAAATAAAATAAATCTTTTATGTCAATTACTGTAACCTATAAATAAGAATTCGTATCTGGAGAGAAGCAGATGAATTATTAATATCAATATGTCGAAATATCGTGAATTTCAAATTTAAAACTTTCTGTAATATGTTATTATCAGTTCTAAATTTACTTATCGATCAGTGTTAATCGATTGTTACATTGGGTTTACATAATTCAGACAAAGGATCATATCTGGTGTAAAACTGTTGTGTAAATGTAAGCAAATACATTTTGTGAATTACATTTGGTTAAGTGAATTTAATTACTTGTTTCCTGCGGCCAGAACTGTACAATCAAAATATTTGGTCGTTACGATCAAATAATTTCGTTTGCTAAAATAAATCAAATAATTTTATTACGGAAACCAGATTTTGGTTGTAACAACAAAATGTTCCTCTCTTTACAAAGTATGAAATGAAAAGCTTTCAATCGAGCAGAGTGGGGTAAAAAGCCATGGGGCAAAAAAGTGTTTTGACTTTTATATTCAAATGCGCGAGCGGAATTCGCATGCCTTCTAAATGTTAATTCTATTAGTTAATGCCACATCATTTGTATATATGACAGTTCTGCAGAAATATTTTCGTTGTTTTTGGGGCTGTCGAAAATACATTTAAGCGAGAGAAAAAATGCGAAGAACATGTTTGTTTTCAGTAGAAATGCATTCTGAAAACCTGCATTAACTATGTTTTTCAAAATTATTATTCGATTGCGAGTTTATCGCGGATTTTCAAAAAAATTTATGTGGGGGTAAAAAAGTCAAGCTCTTGTCAGAGTGAAAAAGCTCTGAATTCAAAATAAGATATCTCTCTTTCTTGCAAGTACAGAAAAATAAATAACTGCTAATTTTCAGACAGTTGTAGCCCGATATTAAATTCAAGATAGGGGGGCAGAAAGGGATCGGAGGGCGAAATTAGTTTCGGGATCTCGAAAAGAGGGCGGAAAAATGAGGTGAGTCGCTTAGAAGAGATTTCAGGGGTTAGGGGTTGGGAAATAAGTGGTGTGACTTTTTTACCCCACCAGATGAGCTGAAAAAGCCATTTGCATCACTTTATTAAAAGTTTATCTGTAAACGCGCACATCTTATCAAAAAATGCTCTAGACAAAAAATGCTCTAGACAAATTGTGCAAACAAACGTTCAAAGATTCCCGTCAAAGTGTTTCGATGTATCTGTTTATGAAAGTGTACATGGCGAAAACTACAAAAATGGCTATTACACCCAAAATTATTCTCAACTTTTCCAGCTTTCAATAGACTTTTTCCGAATCTTATTGACAATGTCCAAAGAACTAATTTCAATTCTCCCTCAATTTACCGAAAGTCCACTTTCGCGACACTCGGCCAAAACACATACTTCCAGATTAAATTTTCAAAAACTCTCTCGACCGCACGGAAACTGCTCTCGAATTACAATTACATCGCAACTTTTGATTTTCCACCTTCCTCTTCCACCGCCTCATAACTTCTTAAACCCTCTCAATTTGGGCCATTTCCGATCTCAGAATGCTCTCCGAATTTTCATCTTCACAAGCAATTCAATACGTTTGTACAATTTCGGCATCTTTTTCGCGCAAACCGTTTGCCTGCAACACACTTATTGTCTCTGCCAGGGAAAATCTCGCGCGCAGACACGCTTTTTTCATACTCTGCCCGGGAAATGAGACGACGATCGAGTTGCACGTGGTCGGGTCCGATGGCTCAATAAGAATTCACGTTCGCGTATCGAGAATTTTAAAATGAATTTGGGCGAGGGCGCCGCAATGCCGCGCGGCTTATTGCGAAGCGTCTCGCGCCACGTCCAAACAGTTTTTCATATTTCGGCTTACAGTTTTGCATCGCAGATTCGATTGCCGCTTTTTTTTATTGCGCGAAATTTCGCCGGAACCGTCGCCCGGAACATTCCGGATGTAAATTAAGTGCGCAATCAGGTTACGTACAATCAATTTCGCCGGCTGACTCGAAAACCCGGCCATTATAAGCGAATGGTCCCAAAAACTGCGCGCGGGTAATTCCGCTCTTTCCGGATCCGGGATCGCGCGTCTCTGCAATCGCGGCTGGCTTAAGCGGCGTCGTTCGGCGGAAGCGGCGAATAAAACAGTTGATGCTGCGAATAAAAAAGAACGAGCCTGAATTATTCGCCGCGCGGTAAAGCTCATGCGAAGTACGGCTCGTAAGAAGTCGGGCCGAGGCAGCGTGTTGCCCGGCAATATCGACACAGTCGCGTGGAAACGCGCGTGCCCTGATGCCGTAGAATATTCTATGCGTGTTATTAAATATCCCCGACACGGCACAATATCCCGCCAATACGCGGAAAGGAGCGAGTGTAAAATTAGTGGCGCGTTTAGATCACTTTTTCATGAGACGTAATAATACTGCCCGTTCTCGAGGACTTCAGGAAATTACGACGACCGCGAGAATCGCTAATGGGTTTTCGGACAAACGTATGTTTTTTCGTGATATTAAGGACGTTTGGGCAGAAGGAACAAATTTAGATTCGCTTTTTAAATTCCGGTGTGATTTAATGGTGGTTTTATAACTTTCGCAGGAAATTTGGCAATTTTGTGACGGGTTGTTGAGGCGGATTCGTTTTTGCAAGTTTGAAAAACAGGAATTGTTTTTTTTTTTTTTTTTGCGCCGTTATACATCAGAGGATATGCGGCCAAAATGCCATTGCCGGAAAAAAACGTTTTGTCATAGAACGAGTTAGAATGAGGTACTGTACGGAGGCTGAAAATGACGAAAAATGGTGAAAATACATATTGCATTCGCCATTTTGCACTTTGAAAATCTGACTTTAGATTCAGCGATTCCAAAAACCATGAATCATTTCATGAGAATCTCTTGAATAGTATTGTTTATACCAAAAAATTATTCCTTAATTTTTCTTCTCAAAACTATTGGTGGCAACTTTGGATAAGCTAAATCACCGATTTTTTTTGGATTTTTCATTGCCTTAAAGAAAATGCATTTGGCTAATGTTGGAACGATTAAAAAGATTTATTTTGATTATATTATTTATTACACCTATACAAAAAATCAGATCATTTTTGAAAAATTTTTTTTAAAAGGTCGCCAGAGATTTTTCTGCCACCGATGACCATTGCAAAATTTGACCTTTACTCTTCAACGCCATTTTGTGCAGTGAAAAATTGACTTTTTTAAATATTCACTCACAACTTTAATAAATACTCTTCCTAACGGTATATTTGTTGTTTACTGGATTTGTTGTAAAAGTTCGTCAACAAATGTTGAAAACCTTCTAAAAATCGACGGTACACACACGAAAACCCCATTAAGTTCTACATGAGAGCTACTCCTGTTGAAAAATAACTGTAGAAACTGTCAGATCAATATAGAAAATTTGTTATTATTATTTATACTTCAACGAGTATATTTCCCTTCCAAAGTACAATGTAAAATTCAATATAAGTTTTTATCACAATCTCTATCATTGCCCAATAATATGTCATTGCCGAATTACTAAAAAGCTTTTCCGCCATTTAAATTCTGTATCGGAAGAATTAGGACATAAATTCATGATCAGATTCGAAAGTTAATAGTTAAAAGTTATATATTCCTTCATATAGATGTATAAGTTTATTAGTATTTATAAGTATTTTGGCTTATATTAACATAACAAATACTATGATAGTTGTTGTGAAAAGTTTATCAATACAGTTGCATGAAATTGTATACGTCGTTACGAACTTATTAGTGATGTAAGTAATTATTTTTCACTAATAGAGTTTCGATTTGATTGTATTAGGATGTTACCTTCATTTGTTCTTTGTTTGCATTTATCCGTGCATGCTAATTCTTGTTAAGTAGTATTGATTTGTAATTACAAATAAACGGTCAAACATACATATTTTACTATAATGCAACTTTTATTTACATTATTTGAACGTGAACAGAAATCGCATATAAACGTATTAAAACCTCCTGAAAAAATATATAAAATATTAAATTTAATATTACAATTAACATTAAGGGGACAGCGCAACGAAAGTACTATCTTCAGTAATTTTTAACGAAGAGTCTTAACCAGAGTTTTAACGGAGCCATTTCATTTTTTTTGCATTTAATAGTTTGATGTATAGTTTAAAGATCTATCGTCAACGTTGTATTAAAGTCAATAGTTAACTTAATATTTACAAATAATGTCCAAATAATTTCCAAAAAATGTCTAAAAAAATCCTATTGTCATCCGACTGACTTCTCGTTAGGTGCAATTGTTAAACATTTTTTTTAATTTAGTGGATTGTAGTATATACTGGCGGAATTTTGATAAACATGAATTAACTAAAGTTATTTCCGCACATGTCAAAAAAGGGATGTTTTCTTGTCCAAAATATCCTGTTTTTTAGTTAATTGTTAAAAACTTTCCTTCGTTAATATTTGACAATGACCTTTACTTTACATTATTAGGTTCACTTGAGTATGTTATTGAGGGATTACATTATTTGGCTATGCGAGAACCATAATGTGGCCCTTCTTTCCTCACTTTTCCTCGTTCAAGTGCATATTTCTTGCATTTTTCTCGTGAATTACGGAATGTAATTCGACGTTATTAAGCCTCGACACCGACAAACATACATAATTATGAATTTTAATGACTTCTAAGGCAAATATCGACACAATAAATTCTGGAAATGGTTATGTTCAAGATATAAAGCGTTCAAGATATCAGAATAAGCAATAACAATTTTTTAAGTTTTCATCACATTTGGTCATTTTTCATCGCGGTATCCCCTTAAATATAATATTAAATCTAACATGCAAAAATGGGCCCTTATTTATTATTACATTTAATATTACATTTATATGAAAATTAATATGAAATTTCATATTAAATTGTATACATCATCCTGTTGACTATATTTAATATTAGATTTAATATTAATTTTCATATTAAATTTAATATTAAATTTAACTTTTTTTCAATAGGGAAACATTCAAGTGCACTGCACAGATTAAAGTGTATTAGAGTTTTTCATTAGAGTAATTCAGTTTAAATTTTGTATTATATGTTTAATGTAACTTATTGAGAAATACTCCGTATCCCCTCCTTGTATCCTTGACGCAACATAAACAAACGTCAGACAACGCCCTCAACGCGTTTCAAATGTAAACACTAATACATGTGCACTATTCCCACGATAGTTACACCGAAGCGTCGAAACTGATTGAGACGTCGATGTTTCAATCAAATACCGGCATTTTATTTGCAAATTACAAATTTCGAAAATGATTTCTGAATATTAGCCGCATAAGACATGCGACCAATTTGTATACAAACTACAAAAAAAACATCGTAGCTGAGATTCGCATCTACACTTTTAGAATTCGCTAATGAACCTAAGCGGAATCAGGTTATGTCAAGTGAAAATTCTATTTAATATTTGTATAAGCGGATGTCATGTTATATGTACCGAAATCAGGTGTTGTTAAGGGGATACAGATTGACCTAACCACAAATCCGCTTATGGCAAGAGGAATAGTTTTGGGATAATTGAAACCAAAGAGTTGAAACCAAAAAAAGAGTTGAAACCAAATTGAACCGCATGTTAGCAATTTACATTTTGTCTTAATTTAAATTTGGACTAAATTAATTTTCTTATGTGTTTTTACAAATACAAATGATTGTATTAGTTTGTTTTATTAAAGACGGATTATTAATTTGGGCACCTGAATAGTGGTTAGCCTTGGAAAATAAAGTCCTTGTGTGCCTTCGGATCTGCTTGAAACAGCGCAATTTAAGATTAAACGCGTATTATCATTTTTTCAAGCAAATTTATTTCTACAGTTATAATTCAATTTCTTCAAAAAACATAACCTGCAATGTAGACTGCTGGGCAGCGTAGCCGCACAGGGATACATTTCCGTTTTTACAACTCATATATCTTTATTATTTATTATTATTTGTATATCTCTTCGCAGACAAATATTTTCAGGGAAAAGTTATATGAAATAAATCGGTATTCAACAAACTTTGATCTTTGAATTCAAATGATATGTACTTGACAAATTTTATTTTTAGAAAATTAAATTTTGTGTAAAATGGAAAAAAGACACTCTGAGGCACCAAAACTCAACTTTTATGAATAAAAACATATAAAACAACAATATATGCATAAAAGTTGGATAGATATATTAGGATTTACATTACACACGAAGTATATAAGTATCAAAAACTTCTTTATTATTATCGTCCAGATTATGATTCGGGTGTCCCAAGGTAGAAGCATCCCAAAGCTAAGTATCTCCCTAATATACAGCTTCATTGAAAAATAGATCAATTTAATGGTTGTTGTTGGATAAACCCCGATTTAAAACTATTAAGACTGTGGTCTATTAAAACTTCTGAGTATTTTTTAACCGCGAGACCTTTCAATTTGTTTACATAATAGATTGTCAGTATAGCGATTCTATATATAGAACCAGACAATTATTAAAAATTAACTGGAATCTATTTTTGGTTACACATTATGAAAAAGCGTGACTCTCGTATTGCTGCATTGTCTCCCGCGAGACTTAAATTAGAATATAGAGTTACCAAGTAATTGCAAAGAATCTCTAAACTATTATTGCTTCGTACATTGCAGTATAATGGGACAAAAGTTAATTCATTTGCCAATACCTTATCCAAGTATTATCGAAAATCAACACATCAATCATTCACTCGTAGGAATTGGCAAAATAAAAATCAATTTTTTTTCATATTATTTATTTATTCAATAATTGATAATTTTTCAATTATTATGTTCAGAAATATTAACAGTACGTTAATTAACCATTTTTAAACTGAACTTTAATTGACACTGAAAAAATAATTCCTCAGCACAAATATACCAGTATATTTAAATCAATATATTTCTTACATTTATACTTTATGGCTGTCTGAAACATACAGCATATTTACACCATATATACCCCAACAGAATTGAAAAGGCTTAAGGTTGAAATTAGATTATTTTACGTACATTTTACGTTTATCAAACGTTGATATTCCCGCGAGATTGGAGCAAGATACACTGAATTTTCATACATTGAACTTTTACAACGTATATTACGTTCGATCTACGTAAATTCAACCAATCTGACGGACATTTCAACGTTCAATAAACGTAGAATGTACGTAAAATAACCTAATTTCAACCTTAAGCCTTTTCTATTCTGTTGGAATTCCAGATATCTTTATACAGTATAATCATGCAAAAATACTCTATGTTTTGGAGATTCATAAACTATAATTACATAAAATATACTTGAAATATACCGGTACATTTGTGTCGAAAACTAACTACTTTTCAGCGTACATAATTTATTCAACAAGAAACATATAAACAGTTCAGCTGACTCAACTGGGTCATAAGAACTCCCTTAATTGAAACAAAAATCCATACGCGATCTGTCGAAAAGCGGAGGAACCGCGAAAACGGTCGCAATCAATTTAGCTGTTTGGATTTCGCTGTATTTCGGTCGCCCCCCTGGATGTCAGTTCACAGCACTTCACAGAGGAAAAGTGTCTTTGTGAATCACTATGTTTTTGAAACAGACAAATCATACAAGCGCTATGAAAAATCACAAGGTACGTTCTACGCATATCTCTGAAAATGCAAAGAATCACTTCATGATTTTTCAGCTTATCCTAGATTAATAGAAAGCGTTTATTTCTTGTATATATACAACAAAAGTATACACATATGTAGATTTGGCCACAATGTATATTATTTATTATTTTCTTATAGTCCCAAAAATCCACAATTCCCCATTGAATTTGAGTAATTCAAAGTAGTGATATTGTTATACGTCAGAAATAAACACTTTATAGTAAATCTATGATGATCTGTGAAAAATCATGAAGTGATTCTATGAATTTTCATAGCTATTTAGAATTATTTTTGTTGCAAAAAGCACAATGATTCACAAAGACGTTTTTCTTCTGCAAACGCTGAGTACTGATATCCAGGGCCCTGATTCGTTGAATGTATTGTTCGAACCGGGGATGACTGAGGGAAATCGCGCATCTTTTGTCGCGGCTTTTCTCCCGGCAAAAGATTATGTATTCGGGGCCGCGATTAAATAAATCACTGATTATCTCTCGGAGTAAACAAACCGTATGACTATTAAGCGTGGAGTTATCAGATTACAGTGATATCAACGCGGGAGCAAGGAACTCGTCTACGTTGTTTATCAGCGGCAAGAGGGTACCATCTCGACTTACGCGGGATGCTCGCTTTTGCCGAAGATGCTAAATTCTTTGTTCGAGTTAATAACCGGGGGATGGCGCGGGTAGGCGTTGATAAAATTGCGAATTGGTATCATTTACAGTATATTAAACTCGACGTTGGGAAATGCAAATGAACGAGATTTGGCCGGGAAGGAATATAATGCATCCTTGAGGTGTTACAGCGTGGAAAAAAGGTGATTTTCATTTTCCGCCCGCGGAATTGAGTGTGTTTTGCAACGAACGTCGAGACAGAAAAGTTTCGAAGGATGTTTGGCTTCCGCGCAAGTGTTTTGCATGATTAATAAATTGTGATAAAGTTTCATGCAAATGGACGTTTAGCGAAAGCAAAAATTGGCCCGGTCAATAGACTCTGAAGTTTAAAATACATTTGGAGAATATTAAGATCGACGTGGGATTCGAGTCGAATATTTCGATGAAAATAGTCTAAATTAGTCTTCCACTTGTCAATTATTCGTGCATTTGCAGTGATTCTTGTATTGATTTTAGTTTTGTATGCACTTGGGCGTGGAATTATTACCAAGTGAATTATATTGAAACTATTGTATCTTTGGATAATTGTGGATTAAATGAATGCGGGTATTAATGACAGAACAAAACAGATACGTAAATGGATATTTCGGGCGAAAAAATTGGCCGGGTGAAGGTAGGCTCGTAAGTTGGTATCAGATGCGGAAACGTTTCGTTTGCAACGGGTTATCGGAGGTGAATTTTATCGCCGCTTAAATAATAGCTTTATCATTGAAAAACTTTAAATAAATGGATCGACAGATTAATCCTGCCAATCTCTTGTACAAATTGAATGTCTGAAATGTCTGGGACAATTGTGAAAAAATTTATATCCGATCAATTCAACTGCGGTAGTTTAGTCGGTATATTTAATAAAAATATCTCTATATAAAAATGTGTAATTAATCTTTTTTCCATCCCTTCTAAATGTCCACAGATAGAATTTATTTTACACTTTACCAGCGTAAAATAAATTACAAAATAAATTTCATTCCAGTGCAATTGAAAATCTACCTTATATTCAATTTACAAGTTATAAGATATCTAAAACAAGACTCTGCATCATACATAGAAAGACGTAGAGAAAAGAGCGGTAAAGACCATAGGCATTACCAGATGCGCGTATCTATTCCGGTATGCAACTAACCTAGATCCCCGACTGCATTGTCTACTAAGATTTATATTTTTTACACTATAGGAATTATATGCGTGAACTGAACTGTGACTGATTCGCAAAATTGCACTGGCAAAAACATTATTCCACGCTCCAGGATTTAAACGCAGTTACGCTCAAACTTTGCAATCTCGTCTAACATGAAAGATAACGCAGAAATGGAAAATAAAAAATCGCCCATTAACAACCACCTCCGCCAAACTGCGCGCTTTATTTACGGGCTTGTCCAAACGTATAATCTAGACATACAATTTCCTTGACACAGTAAACAATTATTCAAATATGCTTCAAATTGATAATTACACGGGAGAAAGTACTTAAATTATTTCGCGCAAAACAGTAATTATAGCTCTCCGACAATACGCTGCTTTATTCCGCTAAATGCGACGTGAAAAAATCCACGCGTAAAAAACATCATCTGCTTTAATCTTGCGTACAAATACAATAGCACTCCGAAAAATACAATTGCCACCACTTCATGCTGCTGTTATTTAATATCTGATAATACATTTTTCGACGCTCGTATTACTCACTTTAATGAAAACACGCTACTGCATTAAAGCCTGCACAAAAATGTGGCACGATACGCGAGAGACTCAGACGATCATAGGTGCTTCTTAACTATATTCTGATACGTGCTTCTGTGAATTTAATCTTATATGCGCGTGAGTTATCTGAAGTCCGTCGGGTCAAGAATTATATTATTGATAGCGCAAATTGAGACGCATAATTACTAGCGAAATGCGAGCCGAAGTTTACGACTAAAGGATCGTTATTGAATTGTATATAACTACCGAAGCGTATATTTATGAAACAAGGAGCCGCTCATTGCACAAAGTCTTATAATCGCTTACATTTGCCGCGCTAAAGTGAAATTGAAGTGCAACATTAATGAGGCGAACTACGTGACAGTAATGATACGTGCATTTTTACGAGCATTTCTCTACACTGTTGGGAAAAAAATAGTTGGAAGCAGGTTTATAAGCTACTTCAAAAAGTGGCTTTCTTAAAACGATCGTAACCTGCGAATCCCCGTATTTTTACTTGCGGAGTTTACAAAACTAATCTCGTTTTGCAAGAAAGACTGGCAAATTCGGTTCAAATGTTCATCTCTTTTTTCGCATAAATTTCGTCAGCTCGATGAAAGCTGATTCACGGCAGCAAACAATGATGTATCATTAAATTGAAATCCGCGAAACCCTCAAATTTGACGGCACAAAATTAAGTCTAATGACGGAATAACTGATAGCCATTCATCGTGTAATATTCGAATTTCACGCGCTTCTTATGAAACTTTTATTATAGCTCTGCAGCGCGGTTTTGCGGTTTTCGCTCGGCGAATTAAAATAGAACCCGCGCGCACTTTTAGGATTAATGTGCATAATTTACATAGATGGATCATAGGAAATTTCATGCGACGCGCTATACAGCCTATCTTTTTAACGACTCAATTCCAGGCGTGCGATTTTTCAGATCGTTTAGGCTTAACCGCTAAATTAATACGCCGATATTACGGGCTGATGCGAAAATTGAATTTGTACGTCACACATAGCGCGCGTCGCCGCGAGAAAAATGGTTCAGAAATAATTATGCTTTCCTTTTTCCGGAGAGATTGACTCGGCTTGTTTGTTTAATTCAACATTGTTTCAAAGAATCGGAATCCGGTCGAAACCCTTCGTTTTCATGAATAAAAAGTGAGCATATTTTCGCAGCAATCGATGCAGTCGTCTGACAAATCGATTAAAGGCTGTCAAAACTGTGCTATTTGTAAATGTAATTACCGCGTAGGCGTGTTTCCCGAAAAAATCCTCGCATCGCGAAAAACCCGTTTAATTGACACGCGTTGTTAATTCACGCGCGCCGTATACGTTATTTTGATCCGCCGTAAATACGAGCGCGGAAAAACCTGAAAAGCAGTTCAACAGAAATTAAAAAATTATCATCGCAACGACGAAAAACGTCGATGAGATTAACGAATGTAACAACTGTTATTTTGCGCGATTCTTTCGCCGTAACCGAATTCGCGAAACTTCATCAAGCAATAAATAGTCTCGCAAAAGTGCCAAATCGAGAATAAATAGATAAACTGAAGTGGAGTGTAATTAAAAAAAAGTAGCGACGTGTCCGAAAAATGGACCGCGGATAAACGATATTGCCCTTATCGTTATAAATTAACGAATCGAACACGATCCTTAATGACCGCCTATATGTTACGAACGCCGCAAAAAAGCGTGCATCAGATGGCGTTAATTTTTAATACTACGCTTCTATTAATACTTGCACATACGTGTACAAGCGCGGCTTTTTTATTTCTTAAATAAAATTACATTTTTTACCAATTCTCGGGCGCGCTAAGCGTAACAACACGAGCCGTTGTTTTCGCTGTTTACTCGCCACACTCATTGCATTACGTCAATTTTGCGGCAACTTTCCTCCTGGCGCGCTTAATGACAATAAAAATGTGCGAATACACGAGTTCGAATCAATTCGTGATGATAACGCGGACAGAATGTTATTTATACATGACAATTTGTACGGTGGTCTGATGCATGATTTATGCTGCATTTAAGCGCCGGAACTGACGTTAATTTCGCATTTTTATATGCAAGTGACATTGCATACGGTCGATCGTAGTTATGAGAAATAAAATCATGATCTGGTGTAACGAACATGCGCGTGACCCATTGTAAAAATGTAGGGCATAGATTCGGGCGGTTTTATTAAAATGCTACTATATTTAAGTTAACTGAATTAAAGGAATACATATTTATACGCATCAGGCATTTGATTACTCGATTATTAAGAAATCAGTAATGTATTGTGTAGACTACTTGCAATTCACGCTTCACCTAGTGATATATAAATCATCGGCTGAATATTTAATTGCAAATAATCTATAAATGGCTTTGCCGAGAAAAAATTCAGAATCACTTTATGTTCACTTTCTGATCAGTAGAACATGATTCCTTTATGATACAGTTGTTTAGGCTTTTGTGATCAGGTTGGAATCATTTTGTGATCACGTTGTAATCTCTGAATGAACAGGTCAGTTTGTCGAATATTCAACGAATCATTAAATGATATCAAAATGATCTCAACAGGATCACAAAAGTCTCAAAAACTTTATCACAAAGCAATTTTGTTATGAAAATTCTTTTTTCATGCTAGGAATAGGTTTTCTGACTGTTATTCTTAAAATATAATTAAAACTTTTTTATTACATGTTCATCATTCATATAGAGATTGTATATCTATATACACCATTTTTCAGCAAAAATTACTCAGAATTACTCAGAAACCAGATAATAAATCATCTCTTTTCTTTCACGTGATTGTGTGCTATATTAATATCTGCATATGGTTAGATTTTTATCGAATTCTCTTTGTTTTGGTTCTAGATATTTCGAAAAAATGTACACTGAGAAAACTAGATGGCGACCTGTACCATCTGGATGGCGATTTTCGCAATTTAAATGGCGCTGGTCGCCATCTAGATGGTACAGGTCGCCATCTAGATGGCGTTGGTCG
>JABFPB010001895.1:0-22660 GCA_022817645.1 Ceratoteleas bidentatus
AACCTTGACTCCTTCATTCCTCCCAGCCTACCCTCCTCCATCCACCTTCAACCACTCCACCAACCCTCACCCACCCACCCCCCCAAATCCTTCCCTGTACTACCGACCTAACCACCCCCCGTAGGGACGTCGGTAACCGGCGCGAAGGTCCACGGCCGCGTTCGCTCCCCGGGCGGCCGCAGGAGGCTCTGCCGGCGCGGTGGAATCGGGCCGCCACTCATCTCCGGCGGCCGCGGCTGCAGGACGAGGAGCTCGGGTCGCGGCGCTGCGATCGATCGGACGTAAACACGCGTCGAATCAAACAAAGGGCGCGCGGGGCGGGGGGCGGCGGCTGGGGCGGGGGCACAATCGCGCGAAACTGTTGCGCATTCGGGCTCGAGCGGGCGAGTGCGGACGATGACGAGGCGTCCCGCGACGTGATCTGTGCGGCGACGGTCGTGGCGCTCGGCGTTCCCCGGTGAAGTCGCGCGGTGTCGTGCCTTTTATGACGCGACTTGGTGGAGCCCGCGACGCCGCTCCTGGGACCGCGTCCTGACGAAAGAGCGGAGCCAATGACGGCGGAGACGGTGTAACGCGACGAGAGAGCGGCAGTGAGTGCAGCGGCAGGGTTCAAGGGAGAAGAGGGGTGGCGGATCGGCGGAAGTCCACGAGGATAGTCGCGGGGAATCCCCGCGGAAAATGCACGGCGTTGAAGAGGCCATTGTGCGAGGAAGGAGGGGGTGGTGTTTTTGTTGGAGGCGCTGGTGGTGGCTCGGGGCTGGCCATGTGGACGGTCATGGGAAGGTGAAAGGGGGTGAAGGTGGATTGGTATTGTGAGAGTGAGGGTATATTTTGTGGGTGTACTGACAAATATATGAAAAATTATATTTAGTTTATTTTCAGCAATTTTTAACATATCATATAGTGGTTGCGACAGATCGTATCCCGTTTGGACAAAATTACTATACCTTTAAAGAAGATATTACTGTATGAAAGAGGATATTTTATTTCAATATCTAGTTTCTAGTATAATTTACCATATCATCTGGGGAAATTTTTTTGAAGTTACACTAGTTCTGTTCTAATAAGGAATATACTTCGCGATTCCTAAATGATATAGTAGAATTTACTCAAACATTTTTCTTGGGGTATGATTTGTAGGGTGCTTGATACCCTACTAACAAAAGGTAGCATTAACGAGAGGCATGGTAGTTAATGTGTCCAGTTATATAAATGTAAATATCAAAGACACTACAGTCTCTTATCTTGAGTGAACATATAAGCATTTTGGATAATCGAACTGTTTACATTGTTAATATTGAAGTTTAATTATACAAATAAAAGAGTTGTCTAACAAAAATGTTGGGACAGTAAACAAAATGTTAAGTTAGTGGTTTAATAACTGAATGTATTGATTATTTAAATTATCATTTTTCGAATAATAACGAATAATATTAAGGAACTATATGGGATCTTGTAGAAAATATAACCAAAAGAAAATGGTCTGAGTGTTGATACCAAATAAACCGGTTGCAGGATAAGGTTAATAATTGATTATATCGAACATATGAATATTTTTTAGGATTTATGACGCTGGGTTTGAACTAATGGGTTATATACATTTTGGGATGATATTGCTTGTTTCTGGTTGTTTTTGAATAAACATAATTCCATTGTACGAAATACGTTTCGAGTAATCAGGGAATAAATTAATGATTTTGTACTGTTTATCTCACGGATATTTCAGATATTCACATAAGGTTGATATTTGCGAAGCAGTACATTAATGGTTTAAAATTTACATTTTAATAATACTAACTTAACGATAGTTACATGATCAATCCCAAAATGCGAATTCCGGTTGTTTTTGGCAATGTTACATCTGTTACTCCATATGATCCAAATTTACAAAATAATTACATTAAACTGCATTATCGTTTGTGCGGTAAAAATAGCAATATTAATGTTTCACGTATTTAAGAAATATTAATTCAATTTAAACTTTGTTAAGATTTGTCCTAATAGCAATGATAGCTGAGGAGCAGGAATTCTAGATGGCAAATAGATCTACTTTGCTGATGTAATGCAATTACAAATTACAAACAACCTTAATATGACATACACTAATTGTACCATGTTCAGCCTTCATTCGGTTATAATTAATGAAGGAACATACCGACGGTTCACTAATTTTAATCAAGTTACCATTAAGTAATTTCTCATATTATTAAATTTCACAAAAAAAACAGAAATTCCTTTAAAATTATAACATTCCGGACGATTATTTCGTAGTGGGAATTTTTTAAAATTAAAATAATGTATTGTTCAACTAGCAGAACATACTAGTGATTCCAAATGAATGTGCTCGCCGCACGAGCTGAAGGTGAATGCCGGCAAAACACGAATCTGAAATTTTTTTGAAATGCCTTTCCTCGATTAAAACATCTTTTTTATCTGCTTGCTTTCTCAACCCCGAAGCATAATAGACAATATTCAGTTTTAATTAAAAATAAACTTAAATTAATTACTTTTTGTTTATTTATACATTTTACAACCTAACCTCCGAATATAGTATAAATAAATCTATATTCGATCCATCTATTGAAGCAAATTAAAATTCATTATGGAAAACATCCTCAATATAGAAATTTGTTATTACTAATTAATAAAGATAATAACAAATTATTACCGTAATAAACAAAATCCCTGATTCTGAGAATCGTACTTACGCCTCTGAAGTTTCACTAAGCTTTAGTACACGCCATCAGTAAGCCACAACTATTGCCATTCACACCTCAGTAACTATTAACCTAATTTAGCTTTCAACGCAAAACAGGATTCCACATTTTACTGATCGAGTCCTAAAGTAAATAAGCTCTTAATGTGAGTTAATAATTGCAACAGCTCACGTTCCAATAAAACTAAAATTGTCTTCCATCGACAGTCAACGATTTTATGCTCCTTATTTAATGAAAAGCGACGTCTTAACTTCGGCCGTGACTTAGGGCTGACAAAATGACTGAAACCCGCCTATAAAAAACTCCCTAATTAAAACACTTGCTTTCACATCGTTAAAGCCCCCTTTCTCGAAAGACTATTAATTATAATGCCTCCCATTATCGTAATATCAAAATATATCGCTCCGGAGCAAATTACAAAACAGACGTCCACCGCCCATTCTCTAATAAATAATTTCACTTTCGTCGTAACACTGAATCAAATTAACGTCGCTTCCTGCTAAAGGTCTAATTGTTTCGCCGTACATCGTTATAGTGTACTTTGGAGGAAAATAGACTGTTAGTCAATTTTATGTCGTTATTTCAGCGATAGTGTTTCGTAAAATTAAATCTCTTTAGATCGTAAAAATCCGGGTGAGAATTTGGAAGCGACTTCAGAATTTGGAATCTGCTTCCTAAAAGTTACAAAAGGGTCGTTTTTAAAAATTGTTTTATTTTCATATATTTTTTAATTATTTTGTTTAATTAATATCATTTAAGGCCATCTTTCTTTAATTACTGAATAATATTAGCAGTACTTGTGTATTTATTTTATCTGAATTTCTTATATAGCATATTTAACATTTTTCGAGTTTTTACTTCCATAGATTCATTTTGCAATACTTTATATGAATCCGTACATTTTTTTATTAATCCTGCAACAGATTACACGGTAATTGCTCTTTCGGGTGTTGCTATAATCTCAGCTAATATAACACTTAGCACGTGCATGCTAATCATTAACCCGATTGCACGCGCGTAACAAAATCAACGCCACTTTTACCGCGCGAGTCAAACAACGGAGCATTTTCCAGCGTCGCACTATCGGGAAGCCACTTTTATAGCGCATATCATTGAGATGCTTACATGAGAGCTGAGAAATGCGATTCAGAAAATTCGTCAGGGAATTTCGGTCGGATTGTTGCGCCGAAGAATCTCCAGTTGTTAGTTAGATCAAATGTTAAAACAAATATAAATTGAGGTGCTTCAATAAACATTGAGACGTAATTTGATAAATTATGTTTAAGCATAATTAATTAGATTGAGGTTTGAATTGAAGGAACAGTTTACTCTGAATAGAGAATCCATATTTCCATTTATTTCTTTTCACTTAATTTGCGGCATTTTTTAACAGAGTGCACTCGAAAAATAGTACGATATTTATTTGAAAGAAAAAATAAAAAAGAAATTAATGGAAACATGGAAAATGGAATAAAGGTGCAAGGAAAAGTCTGAAAAAAGCGGAACAGAAATGGGAATAACACTATACCCCAATCATTAAAGAAAAATGAATATTTAAATTGTTGACGATTTCTTGGTCGGTATATGCAAATCTCGTACAGAAACAGGTCGTGTGTGCATTTTATTGCAGGATTTTGTTGAAAAAGGTCAAGTTGCAGTTATGTGATTATGTGGGTTTAATGAAGAATTCAGGTTTTCCCATAAATAATGTATTTGATGTAAATACTAGGAAATTGTACTAAATAATTCCTCCGACTAGCTGCATTTAGTTACAGCGAGTAAAGCATGAATCTACTAATGGAATAAGGAAAAAGGTGCAACCCTTTTTTTTCACGAAACAAGCTACATTTTATTTTCGTAATGCGATATTCATTAATATCCCATGTGCATGGAAGGATAAACTACCTTATCTATCGCAAAATAATATTTTTCGTGTATACGTTAAAAATCGCGTTTACGAGGCGTTATGGTAGTGTATTAATGGCGTGATTAAGAACTTCGAGGAGCGATTTTACGGTTTATTAATACCGGCGGGATGAATTAAGTTATTCTCGATTGATTTTTTACGCCGCTATCGAACCGCACGATAGATACTTTATTGATGGCACCCCTCACTTTTATAGCTCTATTAATATGCATATTTCTTGTTTTGACGACGTTGCCGCGATAAAGCGAAGATTTTAAGAACAGCTTAAATTCAGAACACCCGTTTTTCCTCCTTAACTTACCCGATATATTCAATAAATAATTCAGCACTTTTTTCAACTTGCATTCAAGTTATCGCTATTAATCAACCAGATTTCACATCTATCTCGACTCTGATAAAGCTGCATGGAATATCGAAAAGAATTTGAAACGAGTTTTGCAATTAAGTCGTTTTTCCTGAGTTTTTAAACTTGAAGAATCTTTCGTAATTTCGCCGACCTGAAAGATCGAAAGCGTCAGCGCGGACGTATGTGGAAGCAAAAAGAAAGACGGATTACGGCGCGAAGATTAACGTAGTTCCGAATTAAGACTCGTTTGTCTTCGTCGGTAAAATTATCTCGACTGCGCGGCGCAGTAAAGGCCTCGGGCATTTGCATAATGCCGAAATATTGTCAAAATAGGAGGGACATTTAACGAAAGTAAGGCTCGCGAATGAAAGGCCGCTAAATCTTCACGAAAAGTTTCAGCCGAAGCGTGTTGAATCAACCGAAAATCTCACGCGAATTCCAAATAGATTTTGGCGCGATTTTCGGAGGATTGAGGGTAATCATTTTGTGGGAAACACGTTACGTGGCCTACTTAGGGATTCTTTGTGAGTGAAAATACTTGGAATTTTTCGGCGAACTTGGCATGTCGGCGAAAGTAAGTTATTAACTGCGAATGTAACGGGGTAGGATGCTTTTATTTGGCACAACACGCAAAAAAGAAAAAAAACAAATGTCGCAACGTAATTCGGAAGGCGCGAAACATTATTTATGACGTAAAGATAGTTTTCTTCTTAAGTAGAAATAATAAGAATTCGATGAAACTTTAAATCTCTTCCATGATTTGATTTGCCAAATTTTAATCAAAATTTAACGTCGAACATCTGAATTTCTATGCAGACGAATTCGTTGAAAATTTGGTATATTAACTAATAACCATTGTGAAATGTCGTAAATGTTGGGTCGATTTTAATTTGTTGGCTTTTTTATGGCACACAAATTGCTTCTTCTAGGGAGTTTGCATATCCGAAAAAAACTCACACAAACTATCTTCCCGAATAATATTTGCGTAAAGATAATTTATTCGATATCTCCACCGGAACTTTTATATCTTAAACATAACTTTCACCTAAAACCGCTCCTACGCTTTATCTGCATTTTTCAACTTCGATACAAGCACGTACAAAAGTCGCGACAATTTGCATTCTAAATTCCGGCATCCTGAATATTTAATAGCCACAACAGCGACGTTGCTTCTAATCAACAATTCCATTTACATCGCAAAACAATTTGCGCCCAAAAAATGGCCCCACGGAGATTCGAACTGGACTTGCGCGAAAAATTGCCGACGTTCGTCACGTGCGTCGCTCACATGAAACTTTTGCCTCACTCTGCCGTAAAACCCTGAAGCAAACCCGCCCCACATTTATGGCTCAAGTTTTTAGTTTGCCAACTTTTAGCGCGAAACTCGCAAGTGTACATTACCGCCGCTGTCATCTCTTGCAGCGCGACAATGCGCAAAATCAGCGACGAGCATTTCGCCATTCGAACGCGATCAGCGGCCGATAATTCACGCGCCCTTTATATTCTAACTCGATTATGCGCGACGACTAAATGTGACACTACAACCCATTTTCAATTAGCTACGAATCTGGGTCGAATTATGCAAATGAACTCGGCGGAATTATTCAGCGAACTCGACTCATCGTACGAATTTTTGCTAAGTTTATTTGGGAGAGAAGTTTATTATATTTTATTTATACATGAACGACACTCCTTTCGAGAAGTTTAGAGATGGACAAAAAGCGGCACTTTAGGTACTATAGTACTCAAGTAAAACTATGGAAATTTCTCTAAAACTTTCCTCTTTGCTAAACATTATAATTTATTTAGTTTTTGGGTAATTAAAATGTGTGGTTATTAATTTTGCAAAATATAATTAATATTTAGAAAAAATATAAATATTAATTATATTTTGCAAAATTAAAATACTTCCTATAAAATAGGACTACCTGAAAACGAGACGCGAAATTCGTTCGACTGAATCGCGTCGCAAAATCGGAGTATACACCTTTCCTCGACCCATCTCCACGCCGCTTAATTAATTAAATTGTTTACTCGATCGTTAATTACTCGCTCGTTTCGAAATACGTGCGGAACAGCGGCTTATCGTTCCGGTTTATCGGCGACGCAGTGACCCTTTTTGCTCTGCCCGTCGTGGCGTTCTTTGCGATCGTAAAATCGCAATCCCGAGAGCTCACCGTCAGTCATATTCATTAAACTCGAGTGCCATTATCCTGGCCAAATATAGCCGTAGCGAGACTACGAAAACCACACGTTCGCGATAAACGATCGGATTATGGTACTTAGTCATTCGCAACGTGGCATTTTTTATGAGCTCACGAAATCTGTGATAAAACTGATATCGACTTTCCACAAACCTTTCGATGAGACCTTTCTTATCTTTTGCCGCGAGTTTCGAACCTTGAAATAAAATGCAAGTCATTCAGTTAAGTCTACCCAGATAACAAATTGTATACAGGCAAATTACATATATGACATATATGTCACAGATATAGTGGCATATGACATGTAAAAATAGATGTGATACACAATGACATAATGTTAATATATTTGCTGAGTATAGACATATATGCACCAGATATATCAGATGCATGTTAATTTTACCTGAATAATTGGAAGTCCAGGTAAAATTAACCTAATAATGGAATCCTAATAATGGAAGCATTAAAAAATCAAGACATCTTTGTTATTAAGATAATCGAGTATTTTGTTTTATCACGATATCATGGTTTCCATTGAGTAGAAAAGAACTAGTCTTGTAAATATAATGAAAATACGTTTGAGACTGTATTCAGTCGAGTAATTCGATTCAATTAACGTAGGAAGCTATTAGATTAGATTGACGCGATTGACACGCTAACTTAGGTCGATGTTAGGTTGAATTAACCGAACAGTGTATCCAGCACGTACTATTTCTTTATCTGACTGGAGTAATCTTACAAGTGTAATTCAACTATACTGCAGCGTAAATTGAGATAAAAGTTTTAGTTTAATCAGTATATGTACTGCAGTTTAATGTTTTATATATAAAATAAGGAAAATCCTGCAGCAAAACGTACGAACTGATTTTACATGATGGACGAACGTAAATTGTCGTTTCACGAATAAAAAACATAAAAGAAACGCGTACTCGAGTATTCGCAAAAGGGAATCGAACGCCGATAATATACGCACTGGGATATCGCTTTCAATGGAATACTTTAAGAGCACTTTGGAATTACACCCATTTTTCAGTCTTTTGCGAATAGCGGAGGACATGAAAATTCCACGTTCCGAGTCAATTGGCGACGTTCAAAGTTGGACAGCTTACATAAGAGTAGCGCCCGCCGAGTCAAAGATTAATATTTTATGCGCGTTAAATTTCCCAGATCGCACTTTGACTCGAGTTCGCCGACAACGTCGGGCCAATCAATAAACAAATCTAGTTAAACGTTGCCAAGAGATGTCATAAAAGAAACGCGACTACTCGTAGAATTTAATTTCCGGCAATTTTCTCGATCGAACGCTTAACTCGTACGAATAAGTCTCGAGATGCAGCGAAACGCGACAAAGTGGGGAGGGAAAGCGTCGCGCGGGTTCTCGCCCACCTCGCGATTTCAGCGAGTCGTAGCTCGGCTGTTTTGGACGCTATCGGGGTGATATTAAAATTTTCAATGGAAGTGAAGGTGAGAGAATCGGCTGGTGCCGTTTTTTTTACCGGAAACGCAACTTTTTTTGACGTCGGTAAAGTGGGCATCTGTTTTATCTCTGGAGTAAATCCTCCTAACGCCTCTTCAACGCGAGTGCATTTTGCGAGGAGGAAACGAAAGATGCGGTGCAACTTTGAGTTGAAGTCTGATGGGTTCTTGTTCTGACAATGCTCGCTTTCAGGAGCGCAGGATGCCTCAGGGAAGTTTGCAGTGGCAGGGGACGCAGAGAAGAGCGTGCGCCCCTGGGGCGCACTGGAACGTCCAGGTAGAGTAGTCACGGCGGCCCACGCCACGAACAAATAATGTTACGTATTCTTTTTTCCAGTTCACAGAGACAAACAAGCATGGCCAGACAGAATTTCCAAATTTATGAATACAAACTTTAAACGTTCTCGCTTACGCTTCCGTCGGTTTTCGACGTTCCGCTTCATCTTTCAAGCACCCTTGACGTTTCAGTTGAGAAGACGTTTGCGTTATGGCTATGCAGAGGTTTTATTCGATTAATTAAATGCAGAGCCAGGTACTTGGGTGTAAACAAATAGAAGCTCGTTAATTAAAAGTTTGATTTGTGAATAAAGGAGAAACCAATTGTTAATCCTGTCGCGAAACTACTGGCGAAAGTTTATTACATTTAACGATGGAAATTGTAAATCCAAGATCAATGATGCTTTAGTTGCTGACTCAGATAAACTATATAAATTGAAGCGTAAAATTACATGAGATACATTCATTTTTAATTATTGATTATGGATGTCTCAATAAAATGCTGTTGTATAACAAACTTGGCGGTAGCAGTGGAGTGTAGTGAAGTAATCAATTTATTTATTTAATTGAATGTTATATTTAATATTTTTATTACACATGAGACATGTATGTTACCGAGAGGTACTGATACAATTTATCGTTTATTTTGCGACAACTATTTATGGATTATTGATAACTTGAATAATAATGAAAAGTCGTGTAAAATTAAAAATAAAGTTGATGTATTATAAAAATATTTTTTACGAGCATTTTACTGAATAACTAAAAACTGTTTATTTTCATCATGAATATTCAATTTTATGTAGTAGACACCATAGGATAAAATACACTATTTTGATAATGTCAGGTGGATTTAATTAAATATTTTAAATAAAGCGAAAAATTCAAATTCTCAGCAAACACGTCTTCTTAACCACCGGGAAACTATTTTTCGTCCAATGCTGCCAATGTAAAATTATTCGATAATTATGAATAAAACATGAATCACAAATATCTTTCAACTTATATTCATGAAATTTTAGTTGCGCTCAATAAAAAATATAATCTCATATCACGCAGACTCAATGGAAAAACTTTTTTCAAAAAAATTTTCAAATAAAATTTCAAGTAAATAAATTTCAAATTGCACTTTCAACGTACACTGCATTTTAAGTGTAAAATAAATTAAAATATGATACAAAAGCAATGGCTCGGAGAGAAAGAACTGAAAAAGGAAATTTAATTTGAAAAAGAAAAGTTCTCTATATGTAAAAGAACTTTCTTTTTGTTCTTCTAACGCTGTTGGCGCATTTGTTTTACGTCTGCATTTTTCCCTCGTAATGAACAATTGGAAAGTGCGATGGTGCACCGAAAGCGAATAAAAATGCATTTCAAAATAACAAAGAATCTCTCGCGGCGGCAAAAAATACAATTAATTATATTGTTATTAATTATACTTTTGCCCAATCCTGAAAATAGACTGCAACATTGGACGATTTTTCCGCGATTATTAATCATCATTACGCAAATTTCTAACGGACCAAAAAAGGCACGTTGCATTCTTCTCATTTGAATATTCCCAGCAAATATTTCTTCACAGGAATTTCTTTCTTCCTTTTCTTAACCATGATACCTCTTTCAATTTCAACTGTAATATAATAGAAAAAACGTTCTTTGATTTTCTTTGCGATTTGCCGACAGTTATATCTCTTACAAAATTTTTATTACAATCGCTTAATGCACGGTAAATTAATTTTCTTTTGTTACCTGTGAATAACTAACACCTTAGCTTCTATAGATAAGTTGAATACAATTGTGAAACATCGATAATGCAGCAAAAATTGTATCAAACTTTACACTGTTTAATGACAAATTAAACTAAATAATAATGACACTTATAGAGTGAAATAGAACTTGATTACCAAATTAATTGATTGTATACTTTATTTTTAACTTATTTCGTTGTGAACTTCAAATGGAATGCGCGCTGATATGACAATGCAATGATCTCGTTCTATTTCATCTTAATCCTCCCTCTCTGTATTTACTTTTTACTTTTTTATCTTACACATAGATAAACCTTCTCCAAAAACCCTTTTTGTTCCAATATAGCGATGGAGTAACCTGCTGATATCCCAATCTAAAAACTAATACACTGAAAAAATTATATTATTTATATAGAACTATATGCAAAAAGCGAAAATTGTACGGAGTTCTGTGAATTTTTTGTCGATTCATTAAAAAACTTTTTCCCTCAAAACACCTACATTTTGTCAACTCTTTATCCAGAATCGTAATTACTTTCGCAATAGTCCAAATCCTTGTAGAATATACACAAACTTTAAAAGGATTTTTTCAGTGTAAATCGAACAAACTTTTGCAGCTCAACTAGTTCGCTTAATCCAGCCGAATTCTCTACCTCTCAATTATTTCTAAACTATTTCCAAACGCCTCACGGTACTCAAGATAACAAAACCAGGTCATCCAAATCGAGTCCTCCTGAAAAAGCCGGCAAAAGTTTGTTTGACAGAATTTTTTCTTTCGAAATCGCCTCCATTCTCTCAGTCAACACAGTGTCATCAACAAAACGAATTTGGCAAACATGCAACGGCCGCAGCGTCGTTACCGAACCAATATCGAAGCGCCCCCTATGAGCGCAATCGCTAACCGTTTAAGACGCGATTGATTGCTTTAATGAATTATTAACAAGAGGTAATTAAATCGAACAGGTGGTGAGAGGCAAAGTGACAACACGCTGCTTGTGGCACGCCTGCAAGGCTCTCGGCATAGGGCTTCTACTAATGCTTTTAGGAGCTTGCATGGCTACTATAGGTAATTACCACGACAAACAAAACTGCCCGGGAAAGTCAAGAAAAACCAATTCGCGTCATTTCCGGGCTTTTAACCCACCCCGGCTCGGAAGCGACGAGTTAGACGGGACTCTGAGTGCAGTTTCCTGCATTACCGACACTCGGCTGGCGCGAATAATTCGGCGCCGCGGCTGAATTACGAGGGTTCGCGGGAACATTTGCGTTCTCTCACTTTTTTTTCTTCGGGCTTTCGAAGAAATTTGCCCGGAAACAGCGAAATGACGAAGTAACGGGAGTCCAAAGTTACGAGGTGGAGCGCAACGTCCCGGGAGCCCGATTTGCGGAATTAAGACAGAGACGTCGATCGATTGTTGATAACATTTGATGCTCGCGACTGCGGAGATGAACTCGAAAATCCTCTTTACGGTTTTACTCCGGATGAAGTAATTCGATTAACATCCATGCCAGATCTGACTGGCGACAAACTTAATGAAACAACTTTTACGCGGTGTAATAATAAAAACATGGCGCCGCAATCAATAATGCACTTAAAGCTAACGACGGACAAAAATATAACGGAAAAAGCGAAATCTCGCGGCGAATAATTCATATTTTGAGGCTTTTAGTGTAATTACTCGCAGGAAGAGGTAGTCTAAATCTGACGCGTTGCTCGTTAGTTTAACTGTATTTATCACCGATACGCGCAAGCTTTCGTATTACTACGTCTGGTTAAACATTTTTGTATGCTATGTTACGTGAATTATTTAGGATTGTTTCACTTTATAGTCATATGGTACAGAACCGACTGGGCAGTGTAGAGATTGAAATCATTGAATATGCTCAACAAATTGGAAATTTATCCGAAATGGACGTAGAAATGATCGGGATAGATTTATATGGAAAAATTTTCAAATAAATAATGTTTTACATGGCTTAACTTTTGAAATGGATAAACAAACAAAAATATCATTTCTATATTTTTTGCAACTGATATACCAAACCAAAATAGAAATTGCTCTTCTTAAGTGTCTTCAAACAAAATATGTTCAAGTTCCACCTGAACAAAGTTTGCGGAACATAAATGACGGATTTGCAGTTAAGCTTGCTTCGATTAAAAGCACGTCTTCTGAAATATCGCCTCTGACACTTTTACCACAGATGGCTCCACTCATTAATATATTATTATGCTTTAAAATGCCAAATAAAAAGTTTGCCGCAAAACTGGCTGCAACTTTACGAAACTCTGCAACATTTAAACGCCGTTCATTTTAAAATGTTAAAAACGAAAATTGGCAAACTTGCAACTGTTGTTTCGAGCATTAAATTATTTTTAATTTCTACCTCCGCTCGAATAGTAATAAAAACTGCTCTCAACCAAGATATCTCGTTTATTAAATACAAATTTTAGCAAAAAGCTGAAAATATTTTACGTAAATGCCACCGACAAACATTTTACCGAAAAATCTGCGTCTGCTGTAAAAGGGAAGTTTCACTTGCGCGAAACTTTTCGCAAACGTCGAATGCGGTAATTTGTGGTGTACTTTTCATGTATCAAATTAAAAGAAAACACCACCTCGAATGCAAACATCGGCGCGCGACGTTTTTATTAGTTCGACGTGATTTTACACGATACAACGTTTGCGATGGGAAAAACGTGCGGTTAGCAATTAATACGTGAAATAAAAACGCTCGAGCGCAAATAAAAACCGAGACGAACGTAAACTGCGATCCAATTAATCGGCACGTTTCGCCCGTCGCGGCGCAAAAATTTGCGTCCTTTACTTTAGTCACTTGGCTTAACCCTTTCACGTTTCGACTCAACCTTTTCACACCAAAATGCGTGTATGTGCACGTACACAAATAATTCGATAGCCACTCAAGCCAATTCTACGCAATCTAGTTTTCATCTTCGACACGAAAGGGTTAATTTGTCGCTTAGTTGATTCGTTCTAGATTGTCTCAAGTTTTCGTTCGTTCAGCTAGAGTAGCAATTTAATTTCAGTTTCATAAGTGTTGCAAACATGAACCCCGATATTACGTAATGTTTGGTATTTGTATGTTCTTTTTCACGTTATTTGTAGACGCTGTAAAAAATGATGAAAAATTACTTAATTATTTATGGAAACACATTTATCGAATTTTTAGATTTTTATCTAAAAATCATAGTTTTAGAGGATCCACAATCTTAAGGAAATTTTATCATTTGGAGTTTGTCGTAGCAAAAATAAAAAAAATAAAAAAAATATCTGGTCTAATTAGAAAGATATGAAATAATGCAGTGTATGCCATATATAAAATCTTCTGCGGATTGAACCATTTTTTCAAAAAAGACTAAAAAGTTAAAAAAAGGAATTCATTTTAAAAAAGCTAATAATTTTTCAGATGATGCTTTTTATTAGTATTATTCGATACGTATTCAAAAAATTTCTACTATTTTAACGTAAAATTACATTTACATTTTTGGTGAAACGTTTTTTAACGTATAATCCGATGGAATTTTCGACTATTTTTACAGTGTACATCTACTTTATATGTGTGGAACATTACGTCGTTTCGGGAATGCGTAATCGCGCGACTAACGAGCAGAGACGAATTTTGAAGTGTGCCCCTTTTTGCCAGGCTACTATGCGGACCAGCTGTCGGTGGCGCAAGAAATCCGTGGCAACATGACGGTGCAAGTGAAGAACGAATCGCGCGGATTCCACCTCAATAACCTCAGTTACGCGGGACCTATTGTCATGGGCGTCGGAGGTAAGAAATGTCGTTTGATCTGATTAATTGCTTCTCATTGCAGCCGTGAAAATGAGTATTTTCGAGTGAAGTAGAAGGCAGTAACGTGCGATGATTGATTTCCTTTGACATTCGATCTAAATCAATGTTTCCAAACTGTAATAAGACATAAATCAACCGATTTTTAAGAAGTTATAATTACTGAATGAATGTTATCTGGTTTTTGGCCTGCTAAAAGTATTTTTGCATTTCAAAATAGAAATGATGTTTCTGAATGAAAAAAACCGGGTTAAAAGGATATAAATTATACACACGGACGAATTGGACTGTAAAAAGTGGATATTGATTTCGGGGCAAGTTGATGAAATTAGTTTTCTGCAAAAATATAACGTGCACTTTTGAAATGACAATTTTCAAGTTTTTCAAGTTCAAACCAAAGAAGTTTCCACTTTCTTTCCGAGGCAAAAAGCATTGGAAAGATTAACTTTGTAACAACAAATGATAAAAAACGCTTTTCCAGTTTTAAAGACTGTGGTGTAACATTACTCGAAATTAAATGATCACATGAAATTATGATATACTTTATATTTACGTATACAAATAAAATACTTTAAAAAACGTATATTTTTCAATTGAATAAAAAAACAGACCCACCAAGAATAAAATTTGTACTTTTAATATTATCAGCACAAATACTGACAAATATATGATAAAAATTAAAAATAAATATAAGAGTATACTCATTTTACTAAATTCCAACAACACATGCCATCTGCTAATTGTAACAATCGCTTTTTTTCATTCGCACGCAACATTATTTCAATCACTATTACTGTTTCACTCAATATTTTAGAGTTTTAAATATTCGAAGTCAATTTTTCATCAACCCAATACCCGACCAAAATTATCAATTTTCCTCTCCGATTTTTCGCCGAATCCAACAAAAACAATTTCAGTTTAACTAAACTCACCTGAATAATAAAAATATATAATCCTCCTTAACTGAAACAAAAAAAAAATATTGAAAACGTTTTCTCGCACGTATAAAAAACGAATATCAAACATCGAATGAACGTAGGCAAAAAGTTGCCCCCAGAGAGATTTGAACTCTCGACCCCTGGTTTACAAGACCAGTGCTCTAACCCCTGAGCTATGGAGGCTTCGTACCGGCTCGCTCGCACGAATCCGTAGATACTGTGGCAGGCGCCGACCCGCCCGCACGGCGGCGAAGTGCCGCGAAACAAACTGTTGGATCGAAGTTTCGATGATAGAAGAATGAATTATATCAACCAAAATCACGTTCACACAATAAATATGCTAATTTACCATTTTTTATTATATCAGAAATAATTATTTGAAAAATTTTCAATTTGTGTAATATTTCATTTTTATTCTTATACTTGATAGTATTTAATTTATGATTAAAGCTTATTTTGTAAAATGTTTATATCACTGCAAAACAATGTGAGTTATACTCTATTTTTGGGTATACTATACCCCAATAGGAGTAATTATTTATCTCAATAAAGTCTGTCAAATTCAATTTAAGTCAGTCACAAATTATAATGAAATATTATCTTCAAATGTCATCTATATTTAAGTAAGGATAAAAATGGACAGGCTAATAATTCATGTAGTCAGATTATCTGATCGTTTTACTCCGAGTCGCGGAACGTGTGAAACTGATAAAGTCCATTATTTTGAATATCAATTATCTCGGCATCTTCCCGGTGCTTTCAAAAGACTTGGCTCATGTTTTCACTTGATGGAAGAGTGATACCAAGTTGTGGCTCTAATCGATAACAGCGTTCCACGTAGCATTTATCGAAAATCCCTGTAGGAACGGCAAATCTGAATAAGTCTGAAAATATGCCAATGGAGGTGGTATTTGCGTCGAAATTTCCCGGGCTTTGTTGAAATTAGTTTTTTGCCGTTGAAATTTTCTTTACGGTGCAGATTTACAAAGGATGACTGACAAAGTATAAAATACCATTCAGAAAACCAATTTGTATGTAAACGATTTGCATAAAGTTCGCGTAAAGTTAATTCCTCGGCGGTTAAGTTAATTACTCTCACCGTTAGAGTTGCCGAATTCTAATTAATTTATTAATAAGACTAATTAAAAACAAACCCAATTAATTAATCAATTCGGCTATTAGGGCTAGCAGAATTGAAGTTGAATCGAGTCCTTTTTCGGACTCGAACAAAAGCAATTTAATTAAACTCTTTTCACCGTAAATAATTCTAACGTGCCACTAAATTGGATGTGATAGTAATTATACACAAATTCGGCATCATTAAATGATGGAGCAGAAATAAAGTGAACGCGAATAATTTTAATTGAATAACTGACGGTCCGATCGAGTTATCGGATTAATTAAAAAGCACGGACGCAGAAAACGTCATTATAGCGGCGATTTTTTAATTCGCCGACTCTATTAATAGTCCAATCAACGTTCTGTCCGAACCTGTCTTTCGCGTTTCAAAGTTTAAATACCAATGTCCCAGATTCAATTTATCCTTGACAAATTTAATGTTTCATGTTTCTTACTGTTAAAGCCGCGCCGAATACAAATATAATCCAAAATCAATCACTCTGAAATGTTGAAGATAACCAAATTGCTCTTTCGATACTTTCGATAAGAAGGGAACATTTTAAGTAAATCATCATTTCGTTGAATGTTGCATGAAATGCATTATTGGTTTAACTTCATTAATTTTTTACAACTCGTCATTATTGTCCTTACTTTTATAATTTCAATACTAATAAAGTCAGAAGAAATTAATAATAAAACCGCTAACAAATTCTTACTTGACCCAATTTTAAAATTATAATTAACATTTCTCTTAAGTACGTTCAGAAAGCAAATTGTAGAACTTGACGAATTCTTGAAAATTAAGCCGGTATGCCCTGATTTTTATTATCATTTCGGAAAGCTTACGATTCAAATAATTCATTTCGATAAAAATAAACATATTCTTTATTAGTTGACTTTTTGCTATAACATCCTTAATTCGCGATTTTTTCTCTCAATCCGACCTTTTCCAGGCTTCATCGTGGTCGCAGCCTGCGTCATGACCTTCGAGGCCCGCGATAGCGCGGCGAAGGTCGTACCAGCGCGTTTCCGGTTCAACCAGACGTCCACGCTGAAGCACAAGAGCCAGCGCAACCGCAGGTCAACGTCCTGCCAGACGTCCAAGTGGGACAACCAGCTCGGGCTGTTCCGGGTGCATCGCAGCCCCAGCCCCAGCACCCACGAGATGACCCGCAAGCAACTGACCGCGGAATTCGTGCAGTTCTCGAAGAACCTCCAGGATAAGGGCGTCGCGCACCCGATGAAGAAAAGCCCGAGCGCCCCCACACTGTTGGACAAAAAGTCGCCGCGCAAACGAGCACCCAAGTATGCAGGCTGCGCCCTGCTGAACCCCGAACTGCTGCAGAGACACGCTCTGTCGGTGGACAATCCGAGTTACAATCCGCAACAGGTGATTTGGGTTGAAAAATCGATTTTCATTCATAAAATGTTGCTGTTTTGGGAAATCTGACTGAATTTCGATGAATCGAAAGAAAAGGTTTCTGATTGGGAAGGGAGGAAGCTATTTTTCAAAAATGTAAATGGGAAAAAGTAGACAAAGTTTTGAATAGTTAAAAATTTTTTTTGTGGGACAATGAAAAACATAATTATGACACGCATTTTGGTCATATATATGGAGAAGACAAGTAATATATCTGGTATATATCATTTTTACACGGCCTCCTCTTCGAATTGAAATTTCGATTAAATGCATTTAATGTATGTTAACACTCCAGATATTATAGGTAAATGAATTAGCAACAGTTTCTATTTGTACCTCCACTCCAACTGGTTTACTGTAGCTATGCCGCAAAATAGATATAACAGCAGTAATAACAGCCAAATGTTTTGGCTTAGAACGAGCAGCTGCGATACGAGCATTTAATGGATAGAGTACTTAATTACTCTTTATGTACACTCGTTTATCAAACTTCAGAAAGAAGACTACCTCATAATGCGCGTTTGTACAAATTACATGAAATAGTTTAATAATGATGGTACAAATAAGGGTTTTAAAACTGCAACGTCCCACTAAATTTTACTGAATCGTTTGATTCAGTATCAGTGTCGTTCACTACGATGTATCGCTATGTCTTGCAGGGCCACAACAAATGACCTGTCACTTGTTGTGGCCTAATATTTTGTTAGTTTCTTTAAAATACATAAATATTACAATGTTTTATTACAAAATTTTAAAATAAATATATGTACTATGCTAAAGATGTATATCTGTTCCACGTTGTGTAAACAATTTTTCAACTTTTTAAAATCATTATTAAAACACTATTTCATTATTTATCAATATTTATAAAAAACGAACTAAAATTCTGCAAATTTCACCAAATTTTCACTATTTTAATGTTTTGATTGAACGATCTTAAAATAGATTTCTGGTAATTAAGACCCATTATAAGCAGTCTGGTCTGTAAAATGGGACGCTTCCCTATAAAAATCATCAACTAAACTGCTGCTTATTCTGAATGAACCTACATTTTAATCTCACTCAACCGAATCTCTCTTTCAAACGGGGAACCCATAACCGACTTCTTATCATCCGGTCATTGACGTTCGCGACCGAGTAAATGAATAGAAACTCAACAAATCCTTTAGCCGGCCTTAATCTGCCGCTTACGGCTCGGCGAATTCCCCTTGTGACATGCCAAGTTTTTCGCCAATCAATCCCACTTTTTGCGAAAGATCGGCGCCGCATTTTTTGCGCGGCATCGTTCGACAAAAATGTGCAAAATGACCCATTTGTTCAGCAGTCGCATGTTATCAAATTACGGCCAATTTTCAATTGCAAATGCGGCGTCCCCTTTAAGCCCCAGTTAGACGAGTCTTTTGAACGAGACTACGGCTCTTTGCCCGATCACAACGGCAAACAGCCGTTCCGATTTAGCCGTCTAAATTGTCGTTCTCCTGTGACGCAGATAAGCAAAGAAAATCTGGAGCAGCAAAAAATCAATGGCAGCCAAGCTTCCATGGCCATGGATCTGCATATCCCGAACAAAGGTCCAGTCACGTTAAAGGTGAAGGATCGATCTGACACGGCGCGCAGACACCAATTATCCCGGCAGACGAAAATCGAAGACCTCGATGAGGGCGACGAACCTAAGAAGTCGGGAAGTTTTTCCCCGAAATTGCCAGGTAATGTGACGTTTTTTCGAGAATTTCGTCGATGACATTATTTCGGAATTGATGTCAACTCCCTGATAGAACATCAAGGTTGTATATGTATGTTATGTGTATAATATACATATATTATATGTATATATCTATATTATGTATGAATGTCCATCTAATATATGTATAATATACATCTTGTTCTATTGGGGCTGAGTAAGCGAAGAATTCTGTCTAAAAATAGAAAAATAGCCTACGAATATTGTCAGAATAATCTTATAAGGATCATCTCAGGAGAATAGTTCAAGATTAATTGATGAAAAATAGTCCAGGATCACATTCAAAATAATAGTCCAGGAGAATCCGTAGAATAATCTTCTAGGGAAATTCTTAGAATAATATTCCAAAACCATTCTCAGATATATGTCTCTATAAAATATTCTTTAGGTACCTTCAAATGTATTTGTCTGACTAAAGTAGGCATATCTCAAAATCAAATAAAATTTTCCACCGATAGAATCAATTTGCCAAAATTCGTTCGAATTTGGCAAACAGCCTTATCGGAGTCAGCATCTTCGAATTCGATTCTGGAAATCGGAATTGGAGATTCGCACCGGGGAGGCGATATTTTGGCCTACTCATGTTGGTAAATACTTTTTTCAGGGGCTTTTTGTAGATATCCGGACGATTTCGTGCCTCGCAAAAGGAACTCAATAGATCTGAAGATGGTGGAGGAGCTTTGCCGGGATTTGGGTAGTAAATGCTCGCCGCGTGATTTTCGCAAAATGTCTTTCGACCGGATAGGCGACCGCAGACTCGAGAAATCTGCGAGCTACCGCAAAGCCAGCTTCGACTTTCGCAAAAGTCCGGATTTCCGCAGATACGACTATCAGTGAGTTAATGCCTTAACCCACGTATGTCAATTTCCACGTGCCATTGTCGCCCGAAACGCTCGTCAAGCATTAGAATTTATTTCGCTGAGGATTCGACGTGGCTTTGTTGTTTCGAAAAGTGTTACATCGAGATCGATATGGAGCATTTGGAACTGCGAAGTGGTTGTTTGAAGAAATCAGTAAAGGAGACTGGTTTTGATTGTTTTTTGAAGAGAAACATCGGTATTGATATTTTCGTATGAAATGTTTCGCGAAATGTTGTACTGCATTGCAAAAAGACGTAATAATGCGTTGCATCGCGATTTCGAGTAGTTCCAATTCTATGCATATTGATTTCGCGATAAAGTGGACGTAAAATGGGTTCGGACTCAAAAATGTACAATGGAGGATAATTTCATGTGCGACGGGGTTCGAACGGCGCAATGCTGAAAACTATTAACGCTGATTTGAATGGTTTCTTAAATTTTACGAAGGGAAATAAAATAAAATAAGGAATTATCATATAAAAAGGCAATATACAAATTAATATCACATTTTTCTATATTAAGCAAATCTTCCGATTAAATAGGTTAAATTGAATTCAGTTGCCCAAACTAACCTCTATATTTCCATATTAAACTTGCAGTAATATAATTCAGTACATGTCAGCAATATGTATGTTTATTGCAATATATTCTCGGTGCAATAACTCAATGTTATATCGACGTTCATTAAATGTACACAAACTTCATAGCAAGATTTGGTTTGAACTTATGGTGCCGAAGGTCTGCTAGCTCAAAGTTAGGAACGAGAATTGATTGTACATCTAATATTGATTATTTCTTACCAATTTTGTTGCTTTTGCATGTGAAATAATTGTAAACAAATTATTTAAGTAAACAAAAAATGATCCTTTTCTAGCACTAGAAAACTTTAACTCCATTCATTTTGAACCCTAGATTCGACTCTAAAAAGAATTGTTTACCCTCAGAGTAATTTCAATTCTAAATCGAATTGTATGAACTCGAAACCGCATTGTAAAATGTTCAACTCGATTAACTTAATTCACCGGCTTAACTATACTTGTACATTGTTTTTACTCAAATCTACTCAAAACAACTTAAAACTGACCTTTAAAAAACCTCTTCTCTCTCTCTCAACTTCAATCAAACACTGAAGTTGAAAATTTGTAAAACCTCAATTAGGAAATGTCATTGAACCAAAAGCAATCCTGCCCTAACTAAGAACAGAGACTGTTTAAATGGGCTGTTTGATCTTTTGATCAAACAGTCCATTGTTTTTGGATTAACAATATGTGTTCAACAACCCTGATAGCCACTATATATATAAATGTGTAATATAATTACCTAAACTTTATGTATAAATTTACATAAAGTTTAGGTAAATGTAACTCAGCATTATCCAACTATATTTACATAAATCGTATAAAATCGTATACATAATATTTACATAATATTTACATAACTTGTATCTTATAAAAAAGGTATATAGCTTTGAAAACACTTTAAAAGTTTATGTCTGCATTTGGTTTGGGAACTTAGAAATTACTATGTACATTGTAATCTCATTTATGTAAATTCCAATGCAAATGGCTGAGTTATCTTGACTTAAATATTATGTAATTCGTATACATAATTTTTATATAATGTTTACACAAAATTTATATAAAGCTGGCTATGAAAGAACAATCTCGTACAAAAACGGACGTTTTGATTAAAAAACGGACGTCTTCCTCAACATTCTATCTTCTTCTTCATGCTCTTCCATTGGTTCAATGGCATTTTTCTCCCCGCATGAAATACTCGAGTAAATAATACCAAGTAGTTCCAGCTCCTACAGAGAGAAAAAAAGTATACTAAATTTTCAAATAAAGTATAGAAAAAGAAGACTATATGTAAGTCATCAGAAAAATTCAAATACGGTATATGACAAATTGGGATAAATGTATGAATAAGTATAATATTCTTCTAGAGTTATTCATATATTTATCCCCATTTTTCATATACTGTGTTTGAATTTTTCTGATTACTTACATATCTGTGGTTTTGAGGAAAAACCAGGTAAGTCACATTTTTTGACAAATTTGGTTAAGAGCGGAAATTGATAT
>JABFPB010001896.1:0-22655 GCA_022817645.1 Ceratoteleas bidentatus
TTTTGATACATTTGAGTATTGCGATTTTCGATAATGTTTCATTAGCGATTTTCGAGCAATATTTTTCTCCGTGTAGTGAGCTGCTACTTCACGCCGAACGAACCAATCGTCGCCTTTGAAGCCAAACTTGAAGCTCTCGAGGACATGCTACGAGACAATGGTGGCGATTTCGTGGTTGGAGGTGACTTCAACTCCCGAGCACCCGAGTGGGGGATGCCATCGCCGGACTCACGAGGCATGGAGATGGCTGCAAGACTGCAAGATGGAACAAGGATTGACTGTACTCAACGCCGGAACCACGTCCACCTTCCGTCGAACCGGACATCAGAAAACAATCCCGGATGTAACCTTTGCGTCAGAGAGCGTAGCCTCTCGAATCGCGGAGTGGACAGTCCTGAAGGATTATACCGGAAGCGATCACCAGTATCGCATTCGCTTTTCGTGAGAGCATAGGCACTCGGAGACTAGATATACGCATGTCACCGCAGTGGAACGCAGTGCTTTTGAACGAGACCGCCTTCATCGATACGCTACTCGGAGCGGCGCGAACTGTGATGGACAGATGTCACAAACTCGAAGGACCAGTAGCCGTGGAGACACGCGTAGATTGCACCATGCGACTCATCGCCAAGGCATGCGATGAATCCATGCCACACAAGAGGAGTCGGAATCGCCGCCGACCAGCCTACTGGTGGACACCGGAGATTGCTGCCCTGAGGAGCAATTGTCTCCGCCTTAGGCGACGTGCCCAGCGAGCACAACAGCCGAGTCAATCTTACCCTCTGCTGAACATAAGGCCGGCGAGAAGCAGCTTCGCAGCGCCATCAAACAAAGCAAGGCCAGCAAGTGGTGGACCATGGTAGAGGACATCGATAACGATCCGTGGGGCCTTGATTATAATGTCATTACGAAAAGGCTGGGGGCTCTCCAAGCGACAAAGATGGACCCGCAGGTCATGGACAACGTCGTAGCTGAGCTGTTCCCGCACCACCCATCGAGAGCCGAAGTATCTGATGCCGTTAACCTCGATGATATCCCCCTCTTCACAGAGGAGGAGCTGCATAGGGCGACCACCTCCCTCAAGAGCAGAAAAGCTCCTGGCTTGCACGGTATCTCAACTGAGGCGCTGAAGGTGACAGCCAGAGTTTACCCACGCATTATGCTGGACATGTACAATGGCTGCCTACTCTCGGGCACATTTAGTACGCGTTGGAAGAGAGCACGACTAGTGCTGATTAGCAAAACGAAGAGCAGCGGAAACCTCTCGACATCTTTGCGTCCGCTGTGCATGCTCGATACAGCCGGTAAAGTCCTCGAAAAGCTCTTACATCCAAGAATTCTCTTAGCTGTACGAGAGACCTGTCCGAACGACAACACGGCTTCCAATAGGGACACAGCCCACTTGATGCCGTACGCGAAGTTATCGACACCGCAGAGAAAGCACAAACGGATAACTATTTCTCTCGGAAGATTACCCTCCAGGTGACCCTGGACGTATAGAACGCTTTCATGTCGCTGAGTTGGGGCGATGCTCTGCATGACCTTCGACTTACGTTCAACGTACCAGGTTACCTGATGTGCATTCTGGGGTACTTACGTGAACGTTCTCTCCAGTACGACACAGAAGAGGACCACGCAACAAGAGGCTGACAGCAGCAGCCGCTCAAGGTTCCATACTTGGCCCACTCCTATGGAGCGCAGCGTATGATAGCCTACAGAAGTTGGAAATGCCACGTGATGTCACTGTCGTTGGCTATGCTGACGACGTGGCCGTCCTCATCGTAGCCCGTGACCTCGAGTGCGCTCCGATTACGCTACAACTAGTCTTCCAGCGTGTACGCCGGTGGATGGGAGATCACTCCCTGGCCTTAGCCGACGCGAAGACAGAAATTGTCATTCTCCCTCGGAAAAGAATAAACACCATCCTGCCGCTACAGATTGACTCCACCACGATCACGACACGCCCATTCCTGAAATACCTGGGTGTGACGCTAGACACGAAACTCTCGTACTGGCTACACATCCAGCGTGACAGACAAGGCAGCGAAGATCATCTCGCCCCCTGCTGTACGGGGCCGAGATCTGGGCACAAGCTCTGGAAAAGGAGATGTATCGGAAGAGGATGGCAGCTGTTCAACGCCGGGGAACTCTGAGGATCGCGTGTAATGGACGCGAGAGACGGGAGGCAGATGGACTGCTCGGCTGATTCCGCGGATTACCGACTGGGGGGTCTATTCTGGCCACTATCGCGTAACGCGATAGACGCGCTGTCGCGTCACTCAAGTCGATGCGCAGCCCTACATCGATCCCAATCGATACATCGAGGTTCTGTGGGTAGGTTCAGTTCGATGTTTGAATAATCATTCTTCCACAGTGTTCGGTAACCGTCGGACGTGGGATTTCGCAGATTGCTAATTTTTGAGTGGCAGTAGTTATTATTGCAGTTTGGTTATTATTGCAGAGAAAGAATAAAGGTAAGATATTTATTTATTTAAAATAAGAAATAAAAATGTTATAAAACTTTCGGTTTTTGTCTGTTGCCGTTTTTTGTTTGTTGTTCGTTTTTTTAATTGTTTCTAGTTTGATCTTTGTTGTTTTTTCTCTATTGTTTTTTTTGTTTGTTCTTTTCTTGTTTGTTGTTGACTGTTCAGAAACTTGAGAAAAGAGAAAATTGAATACTCATTTTTCCAGAGTATTCGGTAACCGTCGCACGTGGTATTTCGCAGTTTGCTAGGTTGCGAAGTAGAAGGCAGTTCGTTATTTTTTCTTTGTTTTTAGTTTGTCTTTTGTATGTTCTTATGTTGGTTTTTTTTCTTTGTTGTTTTTTTAAAAGTTTGTTTCACGTTTTTCACAAAGAAAAGTGTAATGTTTTTTTTCGAATGTTATAAAACATTCGGTTTGTTGTTGTTTTTTCGGTTTTTTGTTTGTTTTTTTTAATTTATTTAAATTGTTTATTTTTTTAAAAAAGAAAGAAATAAAATTAAAAAATCATCAAATTTCTTAAATATTGAAAAAAATTTATATTTTGCAAAATTTTCAAATGTTTTAAATTGTTTTATTTTTTTAAATTTTTTTTAAATTTTTAGTTTTAAACATTTCCAAAAAATTAAAAAAATGTGAAAAGTATAAAATTAACCATTTTTTTATAGTTCTAGCTTTTTTTTTGAAAATGTTAGACAAAAATTTTATTTTATTTTTTTTACATATTTTGTGGTTTAAAGGCAGTTATTTTAGAAATGGGACAAGGAAATTAAATCATGATTTTCTGAATTTGAAAGCAGTTTTTTAGGTGAGGTGCAAAAAGTCGTAAGGAAAGTTGATTTGTGAATAATATTTATTTTAATGCACTGAGTGATCATTCCTTTTCCTTTGACGCAGTTTTATAGATAAACAATTTTCGGGAATTCTTTTTGGGAAAGTCGAGTGGGAAAAGACGAGAAAATATTTGTTGTGGGTGTTTTTATTGATTTATGTCCATTTGATTTTATGCTGGCAATCCGGTGTCATTATTGTTATTGATAGGTTTATTTTTGCATCATTGTGTAGAGGTTTAATTATTGTGCATATTCCATAAATGCACCATGTTTCTTATGATTAAAGTTGAAATCAGGATTCATTTTAAATAAATAACTATTTCAGCAGTCTTTGTGGTTTCAGATTTTCATCTTTCTTTGGATTTGTGCAAAGTTTTGTTTAAAATTTCTTTTTTTTTAATTTTTCAAGTTTATTAATTTTTTTTAATTTTTCAAATTATTGAAATGTTTTTTTTAATTTTCAAATGTTATAAAACATTTGTTTTGTTGTTGTTTTTGCGGTTGTTTGTTTTTTGTTTGTTTCTTGTTATTTTTTGTTTGTTGTTTTTTTGTTCGTTTTTATGCTTGTTTCTAGTTTGTTTTTTGTTGGTTTTGTTTCTTCGTTATTTTTTTTATAAGTTTGTTTCGCGTTATAAAGCATTTGGATTATTTTTCTTTCGGTTTCTTGTTTATGTTTTGTTTAATTTTGAATTTCTTTGCAGGTACAATAGCTGATATGGCTGCTGCAAAACCGCCAAATGTCACCGACCTGCAAAAAGCTACCTTAATGGAGCTTATAGAGAAGAAGCTGGAAATGCTGCATCCAAAATGGAATGCGCAATACACGAAGCAGAAATGGAAGCAAGATTGGGAGGAGCTTGCCCGGGCTCTCAATACAGATGAATCTGGTCCCACAAAAACTCCAGAAAAATGGCGTACTGTAAGTGGTGTACAAATTCAAACATTTTTTGTATTTGTATTTTTTTATTTTTATATTTTTCAATTACTTAAAAGTTACAAATATTTTTGAAATTTTCTTTTCTCCAATGGATTCTGTTCTAATTTTTCACTAATTGTGTTCTTAATTTATGTATAATGTATTCAATTTTATTTACACTTACCATTTTTTCCAAAACTTGCTCTAAATTGGTGTTGCAATGCCTATAGTTTGCTTTTCATGATTTTATTTATTTTAATTTAACATTTTAAATTAATAAAATATAAAAATGTAACAATTCAGGTTAATCGAAATTTTTCAACTTTATCAATTATGAGTTTGTTTTTGGATATGCGTTAAAAAAATTCTCGATTTTTTTTCTCAAATTTGTTTCTCAATTTTATTCTATTTTTACTAAATTGTAAACATATTCAATCAATTAAAAAAATTAATTAAAAAAATAAATTAAAAAAATAAATTAAAAAAATAAATTAAAAAAATAAATTAAAAAAATAAATAATTTCTTTGAAAAGAAAGTCCCTAGCTCCGTTGCAGCAGATCTGTGACATCACCTTGATATTTACATCAATTATTTATTGCAGTGGTTTACGAATAAGAGGAATAAAATAAAAACTAAATATGCGAAAATGGTGGCTGAGAGGAGAGCCACGGGCGGTGGTCGAAGCGTGGCGGTTACTTTCACGGCCTTTAAGAATGGGGTGTTGGCGCTGATAAACGGCACTGCAGTTACCGGCATGCCTAACGTCGAAGAGTCCAATGCTCCTTTCTCCGAGGATGGCAACCAGCCCCAGTTACGGGAATCGGTTATTTTAAAGGAAAGAGATAGCGACGGTTATGACTCGGAAGATTTCGCAGCTGAAATGCAGGACCCAAACTTCATTTTTAGCGTCGCCGAAAGTGAGGTAGAGTAACCGATTTCATTAATTGCAGCAAAAAATTAGCAAAAGATAATTGTCCCCTATATTAAATTTCTTCCATTACATAAATTCTGTATAGCTGTATCTCAGCAGAATTTTGTTAAAATCAATTTTGCATATTAAAAAATAGATTTAGGGGTCATCCATAAAATACGCTCGCTAAAATTGCTAAAATTTGTACCGCCCCCCTTGTAACACCTTGTAACAAATCCCAACACCCCCCCCCCCCTGGGTGAACGTGTATAATACAAAATACCCCCGCCCCCTTTTATTCGGAATACTGGTAAACCCGTGAAACGGGTAGAAAGCGTTCGGAAAACTATAGGCGCATTCGGACCTAATCGCTGCAACTGCTGGCAGCACTACCAAAATCATCAATTTTTGAGAAATTTCTTAATATTTACGAAATTTTTTTTGGTCAAAATTTGTTCGTAACTTTGATTAAAATCATCAATTTCGACGAGATTCCAAAATGTTGACAACATTTCTCAATTTTGAGAAAATTTCTTTTCTTTGACGAAAATCGTCGATTTTTACAAAATTTTTCAATTTTGAACAAAATTATACATTTTGACAAATATCGTAAATTTAACAAAATTTCTCAATTGTGACTAGAATGATCAGTTTTGCCAAAATTTTTCAATTTTCACGAAAATAGTCAATTTTGACCAAAATTAGCGAATTATAAGAAATATCTACATTTTGAACAAAATTATAAATTTTGACAAAAATTGTAACTTTTCCCAAAATGTCTCAATCTTTACCAAAATCATCGAAATGTCTAAATTTTGATAAAAACCGTCACTTTTCCCAAAATTTCTCAATTTTTACAAAAATCGTCAATTTTGTCAAAATTTTTGAATTTTGACCCAACTCATACATTTTGACGAAATATATCCAATTTTGATAAAAATCTCTGATTTTTTACCAGTCATACATTTTGACGAAATATCTCAAATTTTGACCAAAATCATCAATTTTGACGAAATTTCTCAATGTTAAGCAAAATTAAAAATTTGAGCGTATGAACGTACACATTACGGAAATGACCCCCCACCCGCCGGGATTTTGCCATTCACTTTTGTCACAATGTTTAAAGTCCCCTCACCCCCTTAAAGCGAACGTATTTTATGGATGACCCCTTAAAACTTTATTTAAGGTCAAGTCGCAAGTGTAATTATCGACATTCAAGATTTTCAAAAAACGTCAAAATTAACATTTTAACCACTATTTAACAACCATACCTCGATTCTCTCATTTTTTGTACACACGTTACGCACAACATAAATGTAATCCATAATTAATTGTAGAAAATCAATAATTACGCGTTTTCGACTGTCAGAAATTTATAAGGTATTTTCAGATATTTGTCAATTTGTCAGATTTATCATAAATCGTCAAAACAATATTTTCTAAAAAAGCTCTTTCGTATTTGATTCTTCTGTTTATTATGTTTTTATTATTTCAGATGCTTAATGATGAAGTCATCGAAATCGAGGGAGAACATGTCCAGCATCCCATAACTTCTGCGCCTGTTGTAGGAAATGAAAAGGTGATTCAGGACAAAAAATATGTGCGTCCTTCAACTTCTGCGACTGATGTGGGAACAGCAAAACAGATGCAGGTATTAAGATTAATTCAGGAGTATTATTAATTATAAGATGTCACATTATCGATATTTTTAAATAGAATATTTGATAGACAATCCTATTTTATTTATTTAAAGAGAGACAGAGAAGTAGCATTTCCTTCAATTAACAATATTTTTGTAGCGAAGAAATTAGTATTTGGAATATCACAATAAACGCGGAAAAATTTTTTATTTGGGTACAATAATTTTATATTTGAAGAATCATATGTGCATAAACTTCCACAGTCTAGTAATTGAAAAGTCATGTTTGATTGCTGAGTAAGAGTTAATTTTGTTAATTTGTTAATTATGAATTCAGTAACCCCATTATAGATTCCTATTATTAGAACATAATGTTAAATGTTGAATTACAGGAGCTAAACTATGAACCAGTCTATTATATGGATTTCGATGACGAGATTACTGACGACAAATATAATTTTGTCAAATCGTTGGAAGATGAGCCAGTTAAGAAGCCTAAAGTTTCTGCTGTTGTCCCCACAAATGCACGCCAGCAGAAAAAGGAGGTATTAAAAAATGTAATTTTCTTGAAATTAATAGTAACTTATGGATCAAGGGCGGCAAGTTAGCCACCCAAAATTTGCTAAACTGCTAAACGCTATAAAATGCTAAACCCCACTATAAATTACTTTCGATATTTCATACTATTCAATGTCTTTATATAATTTCAGAAAGTCCTTGATACATCTCTATCGTTGTGACTGACGACGAAGGTGACTTCAGTGAGAAGGAGAACAAGGGTCATGCCACCTCTCCTGGGGCTGGCTCCGGGAATCCACGGAAACGAAAAGTTCCTCAATGTGGCACGAGTGCGGTAAGTTTTCGTGGGTGAGGGACTTCTTTATGGGAACTTGACACAATCTAATGAAATTACATTGCTCTCCGCAAGAAGTTTCATTTTAAAGAAAACCCGGAAAACATTAGAGGGGGCTGTCTGCGTTGGTGAGGGGATTTTTTACGGGCAGTTGACAAAAGTTGACGAGAACTTAATATTTATCTAAAATTTTTCATCTGATAAAATCTAATGAACTTACATTGCTCTCCGCAAGAAGCTTCTTTTTAAAGAAAACCCGGAAAACATTACAGAGGGCGCTCTCTGCGTGGGTCAGATACTTCTTTACGGGGACTTGAAAAAAGTTGTCGAGAATGGAATATTTCTCTGAAATTTTTCATCTGATAAAATCTAATGAACGCTCATTGCTCTCCGCAAGAAGTTTCTTTTTAAAGAAAAACCTGAAAACATTACAGAGGGCGCTATCTGCGTGGCTCAGAGACTTCTTTACAGGGACTTGAAAAAATTTGTCGAGAATTGAATATTTCTCTGAAATGTTTATCTGACACAGTCTAGTGAACTTACATTACTCTTAGAATGAACACTTTCAAAAGAAAAACCGCAAAACATTACAGAGGGCGCTGTCTGTGTGGGTCAGACAATTCTTTACGGGGACTTGAAAAAAGTTGTCGAGCATTGAATATTTCTCTAACATTTTTATCGGACACATTCTCATGAACTTACATTACTCTCAGAATGAATTTTTTTTTAAAGAAAACCCGATTCACATTGCAGAGGGCGCTTTCTGCGTGGGTGAGGGACTTCTTTACGGGGAGTTGACACAAGTTGTCAAGAATTGCATATTTCTCTGAAATTTTTTGCTTGCTTTATATTGTCAGATAAAAATGTGCTAATCTGCTAAACGTTTATAGCACCATTATCGCGTTAACTATACCATAGTGAATACTTGGAATAAGAAATTCAAACTAACCCCATTATAAATTCCTCGTGTTAATTCATACTATTCGATGTGTTTGTATTATTACAGAAAGGCGTTAATAAATCAGTGCCCTTGATCACTGATGATGAAGAAGATGACTTCGGTGAGGAGAACACAAAGGTCGTGTGGCCTCTCCTGGGGCTGGTTCTGCGAATCCACGGAAGAGAAAAATGAAGGCTGTGGATAAAATTGCCGAATGCGCTGAGAGGAACACTCAGTTAGCCGTACAATTCAATAAAGAAACATTGAAATTGCAACGCGCTGAGGTGCAAGTGAAAGAGCGTGTGGCTAAGGCGGCGGAGGATGGAAAATGTTCCTTATGTTAGAATGAGCTTTTTGCTGCTGGTTTTAGCCAAGATTTAGTACAGCGACACATGTTTCATTTGGCTTAAATTTTAAGAAGATTTTATGTACGTTGCGAAGACAGACAAAATTATGTGTTTTAGATAAGTATTTATTGTTTAGTTATGTGTAACCGTTGTGTTTGTCGAAAAAGTACTTCGCTGCTCGATTGAGCGAATGTTTTATTGTTATTAACTTCATAAAGCGTTATATTTGCGTTGTGCAAATTGTGAGAATTATGTGATACACAGCAGTATTCTACTGACTTGAGTGAAGATATAGTGGCCATGAATCATGTTTTGTTCTAATTAAATAGCATTAAAAAATGAAGTTGAAATCACGTCATTTCAAAAAGCCCGCCATAGTTTTGATGGGTAATGACGTCGTTATTAATTGTTGAATTATAATTGGCAATTTTAGCGAGATTTTTTCATTTTCCTCTTAAGAACAATTAAGAAGATAAAAATCAAGTTGTTTGGACATAACCAACTTGAGTTGATCCAATTGAATTCAATTTTTGCATTTGAAACATGCGTAGTGACGTCAAATCTGAATGGGTTTTTTAAATTTATCTTACTTCTTGACAATAGTTTTAACCGCTTAAAGATTATTTGAAATTACTTATGTTTTCAAATGATGTTTCTGTAACGGAAGTAAACTTTTGAGATGGAAAAAGACAACTCGAAATTTTTCATGGAAGACCCTACTGGAAACCGTTTCACTGTGAAACTGTTTCTACTGAAATGTTCATAAAGTTCAAATTTAAAGTAAAACTTTTCTTTGAATCTACTACAGTAAATGGGTTAAAAAACCTGTACATGAAAGGTTTATTATACATAATTTACCAAACAAATGGAAGTTCTCATTAGGCCAGAACGAATGGATTCGTTCGAAAGATGTGCTGATGGATGACATATTCCATATATGAGAGTCATGAGAGCTTCCAGAAAACTTTGCATTGAAATGCGAAGGTCGTAGTCGCAAATCTAAAACACATTTATAGCTTGATTCGTAGTGTATGTTTGAACAAACAGTGTAAAATGTTTATTGTCAAAAGTTACGAGTAAAAATATTGCATGGAAGATATGTAAAACACTTGTATGTTAGAAACACGGACCTCTGTCCCACGAAAAAAAAATATGCATGAAATTAACTAGGTTTAATAACATAAAAATTACTGTCAGAGAAATTAAAAAATGATAACCAGAAATATACTTTTCGTCACACATGCTCGTAAAGTCGAGCTTTATTCCCTGAATTTAGGGAGCAAAACTATACTTTACTCCCTTGGGAGTAAAACCTTCCCTCGGGAGTAAAGCTTCGCTTTACTCCCTCGGAGATCGTTTTACTCCCTAGGGAATAAAATATAGTTTTTCTCCCACAATTTCAGGGAGCATAACTCGACTTGTACTTGCATGTGTAACGAAAAATATCGTTTGCACCTCGGGGAGTAAAATTACGTTTTACTCCCTTGGTGCAAAATATACTATTGTTTTATCAATGCAGTTTTAACGTATTATATTTTGCGTAGCTGCATAAAATTCAAGAATTTAAACATGCCAACCATGTTATATTATTGTTATTGTTTTATATATAATTATATAAATTTATAATAACTTTGGAATACTTTGATACACTTTGTTATTCTAGAAATAATATGACCCGTGAGAAAAACATCTTACCAACTGAACATTTATGGAATGAAAACCCTTTCGGTTAACGAAGAGGTACTCTGGATAAACGTCGTCATCAATGGGAGGAGGCACGATTGCCACGTGAGTGCCATCGATGCACCCTATAACTGGAATTCCATGTCGTTCCTCGAATCTGAACACAAAAGATATTGCAAAACAATTACAATTATTGCTGAAATTGTATATATACTATATATGAATTATACAGGGTGGCCAAAATCTGGAAAACCGGGAAAAGGCAGAGAATTTTAATGGTCATGTAAGTCATAAAGTCAGAGAAATTGCTCGGGAATATCATTTCTTGAGAAAGTATAAAAATATAAATAAACAATTTACTGTTTTGTTGATTAAATGTAATTGCACGAATTCAAATGTCTTCAGAAAAAACTCAGGGAAAAATGTAAAATATCTCTGGAAAACCTGGAAAAGTCAGGGAATTTGATCATTTAATAGTTTTAGCCACCCTGGTCAGGGGACACGGTAGTGGCCTTGGCCAAGTACAAGTATACTTGGTTATATTTGCAGGAACATCACATAAACCTGTCGCGCAGAGTGCAGAGGCCTTCATAGCTGTCTGGGAACCGTATCCAAGAGTTAATTACATCTGGTTCATTTGCTGCAGCAATAACTTCGTTAATACACCTGCATACGGAAGGCTGACTAAGCTGGTTATATATATATAAGCCGATATCCAATTGGTATGAACCAGTCGCAAAAAATCTCATTGCACATAAAACCTAGAATAAGTAATTAGTGATATGTCTTACAGATTTTAACGCCATGAAAAATTTCAAATGTGTTACACAAATAAGGAGACTCTCCACGAAAATTGCTATTTTCATCAATTTTAATCTATTCACTTTGATTTTTTGTCATTTTGTAGACTTAGGTTCCTTAATAATATTGTGTTGGGAGCCGTCCATTTTGATCACCATTAGGAGGATAATTATATTAACGGATGGATTTTTGATAATTATCAACAAACAAAAGTTATAAGGATTATGTTACATAATGCCAAAAACCGTTGTTTTTGCATTGAGAGTCCCCTTAAGAATAACATAATATACTGTAACATAGAAGATATCAATGAAATCAACTTTCAATACTAGATCAAATTTGTATGGAAATAACGATTATGTGGGAACATAAAAAAAATTGGATTTGAGAGAGTGAATATTGAAAAATTAGTGTTTGAAGTTTTAATTTGTATACTGATTAAATATCCGAAAACTGCCCTGTAAAAATTGTTGGATAAATATGAATAGAAAAGAATAGGATTTTCAGTCAAATTAAGATTCAAATTATGAATTTGACTATTTCCACTAAGGAATTCATTTTTTAATAACGAATTCTTTCTTTCTTTTCTATTCATATCTATTAACAATTTTTTGCAGGGTGGCATGATCCAATGTCGACAGAGACAGATCCTGATTGACAAATAAATTCTTTTACCTTGGTTTCAATGTCCAGTGCTCCTACAGCTGTGCTATTGTGCATGTACGGTCGAACAGCGTCAATAAAATTCATGACGACATCTTTGTCGAATCGAAACATGTATTTAAATCTATCGTCGTTCAAATTGAACGCATTTTCGCGAACCTTCAATTGCCTGCCAGTGTTTCCCTCATCATCCTCATCCAGAAGATTGAAAATTACGGCTGTTTGCAATAAATCATCCATCGCCTTCTGAAAACGAATAATAGAATAAAATGTTTGCTAATAATTATACACAATTTTAATTAAAAAAAAATTATTAACGGAGAAAATCAGTGTAAAGAAGGACAGACATATCAATTTTCATACTTATCATAAAATGACAATGAATACCCATCTTTAGCACTTCATATGAAAAGTAAAAAACCCAGTGAACCAGATTGTCCCAGAATTGGCCAATAATGGCTCAAACTCAATTTTGATTTCAAAATATTAGTCAATAAATAATTCAAATATTAGTCAATATTAGTCAATAAATAAATAATTAGATTATTTAGGTTGTCATACCTACACCAAAATCACAGATGTATCACTGATAGACCGTCTTTTTGTTGTGTGACATTTTGTGGGAGATTCTTAAAATAATTACTAAAAACTATAATTTTTGACATTGTAAACAATATGACAACTTTAACAAGTAAAAAATCTTAAGTCAACATTTGATCAATCAATAACCAATCAATTTAATTGAAAACTGATAAAAAATTAAAGTATTATGTTCATTTAAGGCAGTGAACCAGATTAAAAGTATATTCTGTATCTATATTCTTTGGTATTAAAATTTTTGTCAGGAAAATTTCATAATTTTTTAACCAGTCATTCACTGGTACATCTACCCTATAAAATCATAAAGTAAAAAAAAATTTAACTTGAAAAGTTGAAGTAAATTTTGTATGTTCTTAATAAAATTTCGACAAACCGAGGAATACGAGTCAATCCTGAGAAAATGATGAATGAATTTTACAATTGTTGTCTAGGATTTAAATAATCTAACCTAAAATGTCAAACTTTTTTAATAATTTTCTCTGGATTTAAAATAAAACCATTTCATTTAAATTGCAATATAAATAAAAAATTTAAATAATTTGATTTAAACTTTGGCCTTAAATTACGGGTTTACCGATTTTTGCATACTGCAAAACACCCACGGGTGACAGCTATCGGGCACTCTGAAACATCGAACTGAATGAACTGAACGTTGCCGCAGCACCTCCATGTATCGATGTAGGGCTGCGCAATGACTTGCGTGACGCGACAGCGCGTCTATCACGTTACGCGATAGTGGCCAGAATAGCCACTATCGCCAGAATAGCCACTATCTTAACCCAATTTCTCACGGGTCACGGGTACTTCCACCAGTACCTACACAGGATGGCCGAAGTTGAAAGCCCGAACCGTATCTTCTGCGGATAAACCGATGATGCCACCCATACCTTCATTTGTTGACACTGGACGTAACAAAGGAGAGCAGTGGAAGCTGTCATTGGCGAAGTTTCACCAGACACAATAGTGAAGAAGATGGTGCAGGATCAACCATCGTGGGATGCAGTGGCTGCGTATATCTAGGGTCTCTTGCGTGAGAAAAAGGGAGATATGGAGTCCCGAGGCACAATAGAAGCTGACTGACGAAATCATATATTGTTTTACCCACGTATTTAACCGTTTGATTTGGGCGCTCACGGAGACAATTCGTCACAGCGAACGATATATGACTGCGCCATATATTTTTATACGGAAAACTGACGAGTGCCTTATCAGGCAATAGACAAGGCCCCACCCCGAAGTAATGTTGACACGGTTCCGAGGTGGAATTGGCCAAGATGACGGGCTTGTGCACTGAGAAAACTAGATTGCGCAATCACGATAGTGAAATGTCAAGATGGCAAAATTTCACCATTTAAATAGCTAAATTCGCGTTCCGCTATTACGATGGTGAACTGTCGCGATCATATGTAACAGCTGGCCCGTTACATATATTGGTCCATTTTCGCAGTAAGTAAATGATTGAATACTTAATTTGGCAATGCTAATTAGACTCTAAATTTAGGGCAAAAGAAATTTCAGCAAAATTAGAAATGATATTTCCACGACAAATCAACATCATCGATTTGTTTTGTTTACACAAGCATAACCCCAAATTCTACATTTGGCGGTTTTAATGATTTGTTTAAACTTCTTTTTTTTGTTTAAATTTCTTTAAATTTGTTTAAATTCTTAATCTTTCATTATATAAATAACCTTTATTGTGATATTCGAATATGTATTCAATTCTAACATTTGAAGCGGTGAAAGTTCACATTTAAATAGCGAATTCCACTATTTTAATGGTGAAATTTCGCTATCGCAAGCTAAGCTATTTTACCATCTCAGATGGCGACCAGCGCCATTTAAATTGCGCTGGTCACCATTTAAATAGTAGAAATCACCATCTAGTTTCCTCAGTGTGATTTTTTAGTGTGGTGAGAGTCCCACGTCACCGGATAGCGGGTGCGCTTTCCCGTGTCGGTGTGCATAATGCATTTTTGCACGTCTTGCCCAATTAAGAAAAAAAAATGGATGGCAATTCCCTCCGTGTGCGAACGATATTTTTCTTTAGTACGGACGGTCAACATTAGGCATTGCCGCCCCAACTGAGATAAAAGAACTTTTACTGCAATTTCTGCAGGTACGAGCGCTCTTGTATTGAAATATATACTGTTTCGCGCCAATTCGTTAATTAAAACTACGGCTATCGATTCGACTTCGCCTCAAAAAGCGATATCATTGACGATTTTACTCTTCATTAGTTATTTCAATATCCGTCTTTGAAATAATCTTTATAATTTTCTTAATTTACACGGCACGGCATAGGTAATAATACGGCACGGCAATTGTATCCTCCAGGGTGCATGTAAGAAGCTAAGCAAATTCAACGGGCTACTCTGCATCATGTTTCTTTGATCGCTTCTTCTTCTTCTTCTTCTTTTTCTTTTCTGTAAACCATTTTTTTTAATATTTATGATTTTTATAGCTAATTTATTTGTAACCCCTAGTAAAAATGAAACATATATGGTCTGCATATGTTTTAAAGTTTCCATATATGTTTATATATGGTTGCCATTAAATACATATTTGACGTATATGGCCATATACGGCCGTATATGGCAATGAAATCTCCGCATATGATAAATACAAAAAAACATATGCGGTCATATACTGACAATTGAGAACGATATACGGCCGTATATATGGAACATATATATCCGTGTATATGGATATTTTTTTATCAGATACGGCCGTATATGGTTCTCAATTGTCAGTATATGGCCCTATATGTTTTTTGTATTTATCATATACGGAGATTTCACTACCATATACGGTCATATATGTATTTTATGGAAACCATATATAAACGTGTATGGAAATCTTAAAACATACGGGCCATATGTGTTTCATTTTTACTAGGTACTCACCATTATAACGCAATTTTCAGTGTTAATCACGCAAGCCAATTTGAAAAATCCCATTAGGACAAATTTTAATTGCATCTATGCGAGCATTGGAATTATTTTTTCAAATTTTACATACGATTCGTGTAGGATGCTTGACGCCCATATGGAATTCTAAATGTATTTTATTTGTGTGTATCCCTAGATATCATTTTACAGCGGTTCACAGTAGAAAAGCGTATTTGTGAATCGCTGTGGTTTTTGCAACAGAAAAATCGTAATAGTTCTATGAAAAATCGCAAGGCACGTTCTATGAATAGCTATGAAAATAGCTATTCATAGAACAATTTTATGATTTTTGCAGCTTATCACAAATTACAAAAAGCGTTTATTTCTGACGTAAGAAATAAACGCTTCTGGGTGTCAAAACGTTTTTTGTAATACGTGATAAGCTGCGAAAAATCATAAAATTGTTCTATGAATTTTCATAACTATTCATAGAACGTGCCCTATGATTTTTCATAGAAACATTTTTATTTTTCTATTACAAAAACCATAGAGATTTACAAACACGCTTCTCTCCTGTAAAACGCTGTGAAATAATATTGATTCACTGGAACCTCTCATCTTTTGCATCCTGCACTTTTGCACCCTCTGGTCTTTTATAAAATTTTAATCTAACTTTTTGTCAAGGGAATGCTCAGTTAAAGTGAACTAACCAATCACGAATTAGCAATCTCTAGTGGGAGCGGACTTACAAAAGGCCAGAGGGTCTGCGGTCCTGAATATGCAAAAGATGACAGGTTCCAGTGTAATGGCCTTCCACGTCGAAATATGTTCTGATGGTTTCTATGAGGTTTTTGACAGTGTTTTTTATGTGTCTAATTGTTTCAAATGGAATTTTCCAACTCGGAGAGACATGGTAAACATGAATTTGAAATAATATGTCACAACTATGTCAGAACCATGCCACTGCAATGTGAAAACTGTCACAGAAATATTCCAGCAACGTGACAGTGGTGTCAATGTGTTATATTAGCGATTGCACAATAATGTTACTGCAACGTTAGAGAAATTTCACAACGCTAGCACAGTAATGGAACTCAAAAATTGAGGTTTCCCCGATGTCATGTGTATTCACTTTTGTTAAAGTTTTAGCAAATACAAGACCGTTAAGGCCAAGCCCAAAGTTTTCTGCAACAGAATTAGGGGCTTTGCTTCTACAACAATTATTATTTAACATTTATTAACAAATTAACCAGAGTGAGATTCAGTGTTTATGGAAGAATATTGTCAGCTATAAAACGATACTTCGCATTATGAAATGACGTGAATTATAAGATTTTCTCCACTTCGAATACTAGAAATCACGGCTTTTCGTCAATCAGTTACAAAATAAGTTGATTGAGTGATACCAACGTGTAAAAAATGAAAAAATCTCGCTCTGGTCGTTATATGAATGTAAACGACGTCATTCGGCTGTTTTTAACTTAATCTTTTATGTCGGTAATCACGCTTTCGGCATGACCTTAAGTGGCATTCAATCCTGTAATCGCTGTGACATAATTAAATACCCGGTGTGATATCACTGTGGCATTGTTTTGTCATCGTTGGGCCATGTGCCACATGTGAGACATATGTGAACACATGCGATTTCACTGTGACAAATATTGTTTAACGTCATATCGAACGCGATGAACATGTTTGAATCGGTGTACGGCACAAACTGATATTTCGTTAGTTAAACAAAATAATGAATGTTGATTTGAAGAGCCGGATGCAAGAAGGGCATTTGCGCTCGGCCCGGCCCGAATAGGCCCTGAACACAAGCAATCGCCGCTTGGAGCGTTACGACCAAGTTCAGATTAAAATATCTCGATAACCATAGCTGCTACCTACATGTTAACTAGAATAAAAGTAAAAATTTTGATTTCTGCTGTACGGATTTTCATCAGATTTGGCATAGTTATTCCTTATACCCTAAGGAATAACTTTCTCGCGGACACCATGCAGATAGCAGCGATAGTTTTCGAAATATTTTAATCTGAACTTGAGCGTAACACTCCAAGCGGCGGTTGAATGCGTTCAGGTGCTAGTAAGGCTGGGCCGAGCGCAAATGCCCTTCTTGCATCCGGCTCTTCAATTGCTGACTAGAGCGAGATTCTAAGCAACAATCCACGTGTTTCAAACTCACTTTCGACTATTTTCTATAGCACATTTTCAAGAATTGATTTCTCGTTTTCGGCGTTTAATTTGAGATTACGTATCACCTCAAAAACGCAGAATCTCGCTCTGTTTGGTAATACAAGATCTGATTATTTTTTGTTTCATCAAGGAACCATCATTTGTCGTGCCAAACCGGCGATTTGAACTTGCTCCTCGTGTTGGACATCACTTAAGGCTTATCTTGCTAAATAAAAATTATAGAATTCTTATGTTGCCTTCGGAATTAGCCTTCCTCTTCGCCTTAACAAGTTCATAAATTTTTTTTGAAATAATCCCTCGTGCTTCTATTTTCTTTGCTTCTAGTTCTTCTTTAGTAAGACCTTTCTTTTTCAATTTATGCTCTTCGTAGCACTCTATGATAAAAGTATATTTTGTTATCACTTTATAACATCATGTGGATATACTTTTAAGCTTGTCGAAAAAATTAATCCTCTAACTGGAATGCCACACAAAAATGTAGGTTTGATACACGCAGAAATATATTTGGGCAAATAGTGTAATATAGTTCAATAGAAATTACCCAATTGTAAAGTACTGGATGAACAATACAAAAGTTCAGCATACATTACTGAACAGTCTAGTAAAAGTTATCCAACTGGTGTAGTAAAATTCCTATGTGAAGAAAATATAAATAAAAAAATAATTTGTCATATTTACATGTACCCACGCACTATTTTTATTTACCTTCTGAAATGTTGTTTTGTTAGGTTATGAGAATTGTCATTTGTTTATTGTCTAATTTCGCTGGTTTTTCTCTTGGCATTTCAGAACGCCCGATCATCGCAGTAGTTTCATATTGCAAAATGTATTTTAAACTCATATATAAGGTGCGTGGCCTAGGTCTACAGTGCTTGTGAGAATGAGTGATGTCACCTAATGGCTAAACATTACCAATAATACAGTGGCGGTCCTAACCTCCCAGTCGCGCTTTGATTGACAACGAATCAGAGAACGGTTTTTCCCGCGCGAAAATTTGAATAGGTTTTACTGAACTATTCAGTAAAAAGTATCGTTATAGATAGGTACATTTTATTATAGAGTTAAATGAGATATTCAACATAAGGCCATTGGGGGATACAATGTGTGGTATTTACTAAACAGATGAGCTATTTTCTTTATCTAGAAAGGGAATTGACTTATTTGTCGAACAATTTACACCCTCTTAGTACTTGTCCATCCTGTGTTGTACAGTTGGGTAAATTTTACCTGATATATGACAGTCTTTACCAGGATATTTTTCTCCGTGTACATGAGGAAGTTGGCCAATATGTTTGAATATATTTTTATGTATGTTTTGATAGTGATATTCGATGATTGGCTATAGACATAACCTTTGATATGAACGGCGTCGCAATCATGATAGAGTTGGGCACAAACGATAGCAGTTAAAGGTTTCATTTTAATTATTTTCATAAATGTTAGACATTTCAGATTTCAAAATACTTTTCGCGCAAATGCGCTAACGTCGCATGTTTTTTCACATATATGCATCGCCAAATTCAAAAATTTGTTAGCGAAATACGAAGGACGAAAATTGACAGTCTGGAAAACGATTATGAAAAGAAATGCTAAAGGGAACTACAAGAAATCTCCTGCGGTAACTACAAGCAATTATTGATGGTTACTACAAAGTTAACTACATGATTGTTTTATAGTAAATTGGGCACTGCAGAATAGTTGATTACAATACAAACAACGGGTGTGTTCGGAATACGCGGTACATAGAGTTCGAACAAAATTTTTATATAAATGCAAACAACACGAACGATTGTTTGTCCTTTCTGTACACTGAGATCTCAGTGTCCAACCTCCACCGTTATCGATAACGGTGGAGGTTGGTAAACGCCACCTGTCGAGGTTAGGGTACTCGGACAAATCGGAGTTCGGAGAACGCCATTTGGCGTCCCTTAACCTCCACTGTGTGGAGTTCTCCCTTCTTCGCTCATGCGAAGAAGGGAGAATTCCCTTCTTCGCATGGAGGTTTAGGAAAGTCGACTGGCGTTCTAGGACTTCCGATTTGTGGGAGTACCATAACTCCCACAAAGCGCCAACCTCCGCTGTTCTCTCAATGTACTTATACACAAATTTGTTACGTACTCTAAGTACCGCATGTATCGCTTCTTACGAACAAACAAAATAGTTACTATAAGTAACTCTACCTCCCTACCGAATTACTTGCGACAATATATCGTCGCACTATCGTCGCAAAGTTCGAAATATCAAAAAAGCCCCTTAATGGAGATAAACGGCCCTTGAAAAAAAACCACTAATCGCAGCACTTTCTTCATTCAAACAACAGGTTTATGTCGGTAACATTGATATTTTTGTGATTGTGATTAACCTGCCAAAACTGTCAATCATCAATTTGAATCGAATTTTCGACTGTTTCGAGACAAAAAGTTTTTTGATTCGAACAAATCAATCACATTAATAAATAACAATTATATCGCATTTTAACTTTAAAAAAATTGCTTTAATTATCTATTTAGACACATGACAAGCCTTTTTATCTCCTTTTCGAGACTTTTTTCATGTATAAAATGTTGCGATGATAATGCGACTATAGATCGTCGCAAGTCATTCGGTAGGACTATAGAATTACTGAGAGTAAAAGTTCGGATTGCAGTTGTAATGATCATCCATTCAAGCGACTTCTTCGATTGTTGCTTAACTCAAAGATCCTGCGTCTCCCATCGTATACTGAAATTCAATTAACGATAATTGTCTGTTACAAATGAAGGGCTTAAATTCAAAAGTGGCCAAGTACAAAAAAATAAATTTTGGCGATATTGGGAAAAGAAACTTTGGAAAATTTTCTGCATTCCCACAAAATTTCATGTGAAAAAAAATTTTTTTTTACTATTTTCAATCTAGAAACGTTTAATTTGGTCTCCTTTTGGTTCAAAGCTCGCCAATTTGAATCGCTTTGTTCCAAAATTAACCAACTACAATCAGTTTGTTTCAAAATTGGTCAAGTTCAATTGCTTAGTTTCAAAATAAGCCAAGTCCAATTTTTTTGTTTTAAAACCATTAAATATAATGATTTAATCGAACAAAATATAATGCATTAATAAAGTTTTTCATAGTTTTATGTTTCGAAACTCCAACTTGGAACAATATTATTATTTTATTTACAATATGGGTTTTAATTCGTCATATGTGTAAAATAAATATTTTCTATGTAAAATATATTTTGTATGCTCAAACAAAGCAGGAAAATCAGCTAATATCGTATATTTCACTGTTTGTTATAGCTTAAAACCATTTTTGAAAAGATTTTATGAATTTAACTTTTACCACCAGGCGACACGGTTGCGATAATAACTGTAGAGACATTATATTATAATGTTTGCTGCAGATTTGCATCATGTTGCAAATTCTGCTTTTTCCCACCAGGTGGTAAAAATTTGAAAAAAGTTGGTTCAAATATTTTACGCTAAAACGGACATAATCTTACTTATTTAGTTTAAAACTGGCCAAATCCATTTGTCTTAATTAAAAACTGGTCATTTACAGATTCTTTGATGAAAAAGTAGTCAAGTACAATTGCTTTGATTCAAAACTGGCTAATTCCAGTTGTTGTCATTCAAACCTGGCCATGTCCAGTCGTTTAGGTTCAAAACTGGTCAAGTTCAGGTGACTAAATTTAAAAAATAGCCATGTACAAATAATGAGTTTCAAAAGTAGCCAAGTACAAAAAGATTTTCACCATAACTTGTTTAATAAGCATTTTAAATAGCTAAAAAATGTCGGTCTAAAATCTAGATTTTATAGCAATACTTTTTTTTATTTAACCTAGCAAATTTAACGCGTATTAGTGTGTACACATGTATTATTGGTTTTCTCAGAATTATAAAATGTGCACTTGGCCACTTTTGAATCTAAGCCCTTCAAATGTAAAGTAGTAGTAAATATAATTACAAGTATAAGTAACTATAGTAACTATAAAATATTTTTACTGTAGGTCTTGTATGTAATAACTACAGATTTTTTTACTTATTGTTACTAGTAGTAACCCTAGTAAAAATTGTCTCTATGCTGAGATCAGGACCTGATGAGGATGCCACATCACCTGATCAGAAACTCATCAGGCATCCATTTGAGGCCCTGATTACCGATGTAACGGTTGGAATTGATGTGGGCATGATGAGGAATCCTCATCAGACTCGTACTGTGCCGAAAAAAATATAATGACTCAGATGAGAACTGAAACGTCGATGCTTAAATTGTAGTCTGTTTGACTTGTCCCCGAGCTATTGGAACATTATATGTATGAGTGAATGTGATATGAATATCATACTACCAGGTAATGATGTGGCTTGCCTTATCATAACCTAACGAGGCCCTGATCATGTTAGCCTCATCCAATGATGCGGCATTTTAACCAAAACCTGATAAGGCCATTATCAGGTTGCCATATAATAACCACATAAAAATTACCTGGTTAGGGCCTGATCAGTTATCCTTATGAGGTCCTGATGTGGCATGCCGCTGAAGGGGCGAGCCGGAATCCGAGGCGGAATCCGGGCCGGAATCTGAGGCGGAGTCCGAGACGGATTCCGACTCGGGATTTAGTCTCGGAATCCGGGCCGGATTCCGGGCCGGATTCCAACCCGGATTCCTCAACTAAACTTTCTGGAACCGGATTCCGGCTCGGATTCCATCTCGAATTCCGGCTCGGATTACATTGAAAAATTTATAAAATATATAGAAAATTTATAAAATTATTTTAATAAATCGCAGTTACGCGTAGTGAAACATTCTTCAAGCAATCATCTGAAAAAACTTCATTGCCACAACTGGGATTCGAACCCGGTCCTCCCAGGCAGAAGTTGCAAGGTATAACCACTCGGCCAAAGTCGTTATACTTCAAGACTCGT
>JABFPB010001897.1:0-22644 GCA_022817645.1 Ceratoteleas bidentatus
CTACGTCGGATTTTGGCGTAGGAACCTACGTAGGATCCTACGTAGGTTCCTACGAAGGTTCCTACGCAGGTACCTACATAGGTTCCTACGTTGATTTTTTTCATAGGGATGTAATAATATGGCTAACATGAATCATTTTCGATGTATTATAATGTTCAAATTGATTTTCATGCGGGGGCAGATTTCAAATTGAAACCCGGCTATAGCCTTTGCAGAATTTCACATTTTTGAAAATTTCAGAAATTTATAAAAATTTAAAGAATTTAAAATTATTTGAAAATTTTTGAACACTTGAAGAATTTGAAAATTTGTTTAATTTGAAGAATTTTTGAAACTTTGAAAATTTTCTAACATGAAAAATTTTGAAAATTCGTACATATAAAAATGTTTGAAAATTTGAAGAATTTCACATTTTTTGAAAATGTGTTAATATTTGAAGAATTAGAAAATGTATGGAAATTTGAAAAATAAAAAAGTTTTTTAAAATATGAAGAATTTGGAAAATTTGTTTTTTTTTTAATTTACGAAAAAAACGTTTGCGTGAACGCAAGAAGCGTACTTTGACAAATTTAAAACGTTATTTCTCTCTGTGCACATTTGACAGTCGCAATAGTGAACATGCTATAAGCTGGCTAATTTAAAATTTAATGACTATCAAGAATATTCTTGTATAACATCTAGTTTATTAAAACTTATTAGCTGCGTTTTCAAAGAATTCATGTATTTCTCTCGGTGTAGATTAATTAGTAAATATTTGGAATATGATCATATTTCATACAAACTTTTACTAGGACTGTAAATATCGCACGAAAAACAGAATTTCCCGCTTCATCGCCATTGGCGCAAAATATACTGTTTTAAAAATCATTAGTGAGATTTGAACTATCAATCTTACAGTTACAAGTCGAACACTTTATTAGGCCAAACAGTAATATGAATGACAGGAAATCTTTTGCATGATTAAATTCTATTGACAGTAATGTATCCAGTTTAATAAGCAGAAGATTCCTTGCCATTGACATATCCGCTTTGGACCAATAGTAAAGTGTTCTATATATTTTAGAGTCAAAATTTCCTATTTTCTTTTGAAATAGGAAACTCAAACCAAAACCAAAACGGTGACATTTTTAAACAAGAAGCAGCTTTCTCTTCCGTAAGGAAATTTACAATTAAAACTTTACAATTAATGGGGGGATCCCACCCTGAATGTTTCAAAAAATCGAATTTTTTTTTGCATTAATCTCTTCCATATGTGGTCTAGAATGACCCTCAAAAAGGGTTTATTGATATTCGAAGTCATTGTAAAGATATAAGAAGCATTGTGAAGGCCGGTAAGCGTGTCATTTGCTCACTTTTTAAAAACCGGGTTTTCCTTCGTTATGACTACAGTATTACTCCGAGGGTTCGGATTAATGTTACAATTCATTGTTAGCATCTGACAAGTAGTATTTTGGGGAACACATTATGCCAGGTGGCGCTGCAGTTAGTTGTTTACAAGCTGATTCAATCAGAGTCGGTTATACGGTTTCGTTCCTTATAAATCGCGGCATTGGATGAATTAAAGTGAAAATGAGTTCAAATAAACGCGAGAATATTGAAACTGGACCAAATGCCCACAACTTGAAATCGACGCCAGCAACAAAGAAGCTCGACAACTCCTTCTGGCGGACAGGAAGTTAAGGGAGGAAGATTTCCGGCACTCGGAAGGAGATGTATATGAACCAGGAATAGCACTGAGGGTAAAGTCGAATCATTTTGAAATTATCACGAAAAAAACAGTACCGAAAACTTTGAACCCGTTTTTCTCGAAACCACATTTTACAAACTAAGTGCCACTTTTTCTCGCATACCTTTCAATGAAATCATGTCAACCTTTCTCGGCAATGTGTAAAATTGTTTTCTCTATCGCGAAGAGTAGGATTTCTTTGATATTTAAATTTTTCGATTTTTTATAAACAATTTTATAGCATTATTTTCCTACGACACAAAATTTATTTTCAAATTGCTTTTAATTTGAAAAAAAAATTTTGTTTCGTTGTTCTAATTTTTAAGAGTAGGATTTAAAAAAATCCTACTCTTCGTGATAGCCAATGCAATATTGTTTAAAAAAATCTAAACGATTTTGTTCTACCTTTTTTCAGGACTAACTAAAAGTGGCACTAATGGAGGAGCTTTTTTTTGGAGGTGGCTGACACCGAAGGCTAGTCCTGCTGCAATTTTTAATATGTTTATTAAAAAAAATTTTGTAATATTGACGAAGATACGCGCAACAACATAGTGAAAGCGCAAAATGATTCGATTGTTATTTAACCCATAAAAAAATTCCGAAAAATCGCTATTTTGTAGAGCCGTCAGGGTGGGGTCCCCCCCTTAATGAAAATAAACCAATTATTTTTCAAACCCCTACTCCTCCTCCAGTTTTTGTATAAAAAAATACCAAAATACTTCTTTATAAGAATTTCTGTTTTTTCTAACAAAAATTGATTGTAATGAGTTTCTTCTGAACCGAAAGTATCGGTTCAAACCAACATGTTTTCATGAATTCAATTTTTCTTATTTTCAATCGGTTTCAACCAATACACTTCATTGCTTATGGATCATGAATATCGAAATATAGGTTGATTGGTTACAACCAATAGGTTTTATGTAGAATGTATTGGAGTTTTTGAAGAAACGCAATATAAATTGAAGAATATATATTGGATTCTATTGGTTTTCGTTTGCTGGGTGCGCACGGGGCGGCCGCTTGTTGGGCTTTTTGTGCAACAAGTCGCTGCGCTGGAGAGCGAGTACGTTCACCCGATTAGGGCTGCGGTGGAAAAAAGAAATAGGAGAAAAAGTTTCCCTAATAAATGTCCCTAATAACGCATAATATTCAGGAAATATTTCGTAAAAAATATTTAAAAATATGTTTTTTTAATATTTAGGACATATTTGAATGTCCAATGTAGTAAATAAATACATATTTTAATATATTTAGTAAATAAATAAAAATATTTTCTACATACAATAGGGTGTACATATTTAAAAATGTATATTGAATATTTTCTAAATGGTGAATATGTGACGTTAGATATTTACTATATATTTTCTATGTATTTTTTTCAAATATATAGAAATTTTTCTGTGCTATTAGGGGTGTAGAAAGTATCCCTAATAGCATATATTTAGTAAATATTTTGTATTGTTAAATATTTTTTGTAATGAGAAAATATTTGAATGTCAAATGTAAAAACGGTTTAATAAATATTTTAGTGTGTTTACTAAATAACAAAAAACGTTTCCTACATATTTTTGTCGTCAAATAATGTGTAAATGTTTATAGATATTTAAAAATGTGTACACAATATTTTCTAACTGTTAAATATATAACATTAAATGTTTACTAGATATTTTTTCAAATATGTAGAAAGTATTTTGCAATATTAGGGATTCTGTAACAGAATATTTTTTATAGATATTAACCCGTATTAAGGGTTCCTACAAATTTCTTCCTACAAAATCATTTTAAAAAATCCAATGTAAAAATTATTTCGCATTGTTCGTAAAATAGTGTACATTTTTATAAATATTAATAAATGTGTACAACATATTTTCTAAATGTTAAACATGTGACATTAAATATTTACTATATATTTTCCCAGTGTTAAAGGTTCTTACAAATTCCTATTCATTAAAAAAAGATAGGAAACTTTTGTGATTGTGAAACGAGGACATTTAAAAGGAAATTCAAGGAAAGTCTTTTGAATGTAGCGGTGGAATTACTTGTAAATTTCTAGTCAATGAAATGAAATGTTTAATGAATTCGTTATAATGAAAATGTGTATTACATTTTTTTATTTTTTGGATTTCTCGTCCCAAAATCTATGGGGAATTTTGCATTTTTGATGTCAAAATCAAAAGAAAATATATTATTAACAAAGAAACTTTTAATAATTATTTGCATTTAATAACTAATTTTTAAACAAAATCGTACCAAATAAAAGATTTACTTAGGAAAAACAAATCCAGAATAAATTAAAACTGACTGAAACCGATACAAAAAATAAAAAATAATAGAAAGAAAGACATGTAGACCATAATGAAAACAAATAGGGTTGTCAAATGAACTTTTGGCTTTTCATTGATTTGTTAACATATTTTTAATCTATTCTGTATAAAATCAGAAGGTGCTGTTTGTTTGCTCAAATAATTGCATTTGAACACTGAACTGTTGAGAGTTTAAATATGATTTAAATCACTTTTAATTGAAGGAAATTAGATTTTTTTGTTACAATTGAATTGTTTGAATTATTTTAAAAAAATCAATTTACATTTGTATTATACTTTACTGTCACTGATATGTTAATTCTAAACAATTGTTGACAATATATATTTTATTGACAAAAAGATTAATTTTCATATTTGCAACATTACTTAGTTACAGATCGACACAATTGTGATTTTAATTTGATGATGATTTTTGTTTAATTGTAATTTTAATGAATTAAAATTACAATTAAATTGTAAAAAAATCATAGTCTTAGCATATAAAACACTATTTGCTGCATAACATTTATATTAATAAAGTATTCCTTTAGTACATTTGATTGGGAGATACAAAAATACATTTAGAATTATAACAACTGATAATACTTAAACGATTCTAATATTATAATTATAACCATTTTACGACCAATCATCCCTTTTTGTATTCCATCAAAAAATTCTATTATCCACAACTCACTCAAAACGACCATAAAAATTGCATCCTCTCTCAAAGAATGAAGTAACTGAATAGTCTCAGCTCACGTCACCTGTATTATTTAGCAGCAGGTGTATATAGTTTCAATTTGGACGGTAAAGATGGAATCGGAGTCGGGGGAGCCGGAATCGGACTCGGCTCCAGAGTGCCATTGCCCCCGGGTCGTATAACCGGGAGCGCCAGTATAGAAACCCTCGTCAGAGTTGGCATCGAGAAGGAGAACGGCCTCTCGCCCGACAGCAAGATGGTCATCATCCACGACTTCACGCCTTGCGTCGATGACGAGCTCCAGGTGAAACGGGGCCAGGTAATCCGTCTCCACTATTCTTAATCGATTTTTGGTCATCACCATTGTGATCTGTGTGAAAAATCCTTTCATTTGAGTACCAACACGGCCATGTTCCGAGAGGGTCCAAACGTAGCCAGATTTTCCAAAAAGGCTCAAAATTTCCAAAATTTTGCAAAGTACTCCAAATGTGGTCGTGTTTGTACTCAAATTAAAGGATTTTTGGTGTCGAAAACGGTGGTATGATCAGATTTCAATAAAAACAGGTCTTTTTTGGATTATTTTCAAAATTTTGGAATTGTTCAAAGTACTCCAAATGTGGTCGTGTTTGTACTCAAATTAAAGGATTTTTGGTGCGTAGCCCGGTAATGCAATCAGATTTTACTATATGTCGGTCATTTTTGGATAAATTTGAAAATTTTCGAATTTTTCAAAGTTCTCCAAACATGGTCATGTTTATACTCAAATTAAAGGATTCCTCACCCCAAACCCGATAATGCCATCAGATTTGACCGTTTTCATCGTGATTTTGCCTCCGCAGATCGTCAACGTCCTCTACAGGGAGAACGACTGGGTCTATGTGATAGCGGCGGACACGCGTATGGAGGGTTTCGTGCCACACTCGTACTGCGCCCCCTACACGTCGCAGCTTGCCGAGTCGACCCTCGCGACTCTGATGAATAATGTTAAGAAAAAGCTGCCGCGGTCCAGCGACACGGACGGCGACCTCGCGAGTATGGGTCGATCTCAGGGTCTGGAGGCCCAACAGACCGACACCGGGTCGGCCTCCGACTGCGAGAGTTACGCCCGAAACGTAACCACCGCCGACATCAACGTCAACAGGTCCATCTCGCAGTCCCAAAACTCCGTCCAAACGACGCCCTCGCAACCGGATGTGCATCCCTTTTTTAAGGTGCATACACATTAAAATAAACAAAAAAATTAAAACTTAAAAATTAAAAAAAATGTGGCTTAGACCCCTGAGAAAGATACAACATTTAATTAAATAATTTAAATAATTAACGGAGAAAATAATTTAAAACAATTATTTTCTTTGATTTGGGTAAAATTTTTCCTTCCAAAAACTGGATTTCGATTTTTAGACCCCTGGGTTGTAAAGATTAGGATAATCGTTGTTTTTCAGGACCCATCTGCAGGGCGATATATAGTGCTATACACGTTCGTAGCTCGCGACGAGAACGACGTGAGTGTGGAGCGTGGCGAGTTCGTGACAGTGCTGAACCGGGACGACCCTGACTGGTTCTGGGTGCTGCGCCACTGCGACGGCAACGAGGGCTTCGTGCCGTCCGGCTTCGTCTACCCGGGTCATGTACTTAATTCCTACTCAACCACGAATGCCACCACGACCACCACGAACACGGTTTCCGGCGAAAACCACGCCTTAGGTACCTATTACTGAGTACTTATGGAAATTCGACCGATTCAACTAAATTTGTCAATCAAATATGTTTAAATAATTGTTTAAACCATTGAAACTCCCATTCGAACCAATGGAACCCGTTAAATATAGAACCAGCCTTCTTATTAGGCAATGATCCAAGGGGATCCAATTCTCTCCCATTTCCCACAAAGAAAAATACTGCAAACTTTGTACAAACTTTGCACATTCCTGTTTCCCTGCACGCTTTTCTATTTAAATACTATATATATATTATAAGTTCGGAGGGTTTAATGGGGGCACTTCGACCTGAAGATCTTTTGTGCCATCTCCTCTACTGTTATTTTACCCCTGTGCCACTTCATAGGATATTCCAATCCTTTTGAAGTAGTCCAGGAGGTATCTAGGGTTAGTACATTTAAGGTCGCTATACGTGGGGAATAATTCCCCTAAAATCCTATATCTAATGTTGGCTAGCGGTTCGCATTTCGTCAGGAGGTGATCAGTTGTTTCGCTCTCTTCTTGACAGAATCTACAGGCATCATCAGTAACTAGGCTCATTTTCTTTAGGTGTCCCTTGAATGGGCCATGTCCCGTGATGATGCCTGTTAACATTTTTAGATCTTTCCTATGGAGGAGACAAATGTTTTTGTTCCTGGCGGAGTATTTCCAATCTATGAGGAGTTTGGCCTGAGCCAGTGATGATCTTACTTTATCATTTACTGTAAATGGAGCTGGTTCCTGATTGTTACTGAAAGCATCGACTTCACAGTCAGGGACTAAATTCTTCCTGACTTTCTTGACTCCTCACAAATACGCAAACAGCGTCGCGATTAATACCCATCTAGCTGTTGGTAAAATGTATCTCTGTCTCTAACCCAACTCCTTTCAGAGTCATTAGCACTTCCCCGGGTTAATGTTGTTTCCACGAGAGCGATTAATAAGAATAATTGACTGTCATTAGCGCTTCCGTACCCGGACTTCCGGGTAAAAATCGGCAGATGGCACTTGTTGCCGTGACGAGAAAATGACGCGAAAAATCTGTCCGGCACTTTTCCTCGCACTTTCGAGGAATTGCGTCACCGCCGGCGCGCCGATTCATTAGAAGAACTTGGGCTCGTGTGCCGCGCGCGCGCGAACCCTGGGATCACGTTCCCGAGGCTCGGCTCGATGGTTGAAGCGAGCCGAAGGTACCCCGCTGTGAAACGCCTGGATTCCAACATCGGTACCGCGGCTAACGAAGGCTCGTATGCGAATGGCCGCGTTTCCTTTTTTGTTTCTCGGTACCGACTTCCCTGTAGTCGTTTTGTGGAACTACAACTCTTTCCCGGCTGCGTTCGTCTGGCGATTCGCAACGGCCACGGGTCGACGACGAAATCGTCGCGTCAACTTTTGAAGCGTCATCGTCGCCGGATCCGGCATTCCTCGAGTTCCAAAGACGATCGGAAAGGCAACTAGGCTATTCCGGTAACCTTCTGAAAAAAGTAACCGGAAAATTGCCGGGGAAGTCTAGGCCGTTTTCCGCGTCCCTTGTAATTTTGCGGTAGAAAAAGATTCGCGGGATTTGTAGTTGCGAAGTGTTACGTGGCATTGTACGCGTCGCGCGGTTGTAGGTAATAGTAGAGCGGTGTGGTTTGTTCGTGTCAATTAGAGTATAGTCCCCGTCGATGCCGTTCCTGGTTTCATAACAGTCCATTTGAAATGATTAAGCTGGTTAATTTAATATTACACGCGAAGTTGGGAAATTATATTGGATTGTTTATAAACGACGGTGGCGCAACGTCGGTTTCGTGCGAGGAAATCGGTTTGGAGGTCTTTGTTAGGTTTCCGTTTTTCTCGCGTGGCAATTTGCATACAGATCGCACCATAAACACCGCGAACAAAAGTCGCGCCGATCTTGTACTTTAACGGATCATTTCGCTATCTTAATTAATATCGATCGCAACGGCCCTGTGGTGTCGACCGGTGTTTATGTACACGCGAGCAGTTCGAAGTCAATCAAAAATCGGTCGATCGAATTGCATCGAGGTGAGCCCATTTCACTCTGAGGTCTTGAAAAATTCCGCTTGCATGGCGTCGTTGAAAAATGTTCGGGTCAAAGTGACCCAGATCCGTGACCGGGGGTTAAAAATCTCCGAGACACGCGCGGGTATTGTAATTTTGTGTATAAATAGCAGGGCTTTTTAATTTTGCGCTGATCGCCGAGATAAACTGACTCACGATGTCGAATTCGACAAAGCGAGGCTCGCACTCGCAAGAAGGAAGCGAGGTGCCGGCCGGGTCATGAATCATCGAGGCAGCAGATATCTCTCGATCTGGACAAACTCACCCGCATACCCGGGACAAGTTTATCTTATTTTGCGTGTCACCTCCGTGTCATTGTGTAACAGCCGAGAACCGTTTAAGTATATTCACAGGCGAGCGCGCGCAAAACGAAACCAAAATGAAACTGACACTTCCTTGACGTGTACATCTGTACACCTTTAATGGGAACTCGGCGTTTTTATCGGACGTTTCGCCGCCGAAACCGAGAAACCCGACGTCCACATGGCCGTCGAGAACGTAATTGAATAATTCATATGCAAGGCGACCGGCGTTCATCGTTTTTCTCGGCCGTTTCGTTGCGCTGCCGAAATTTCGGCGACCTACGAGAGTGAGTAACGCGACTCCGGCTCGGGAATCGGCATTCATAAACGTCGGCTCGTCGGTCGCCGGCCTAAGTTATTGCTCGTTTAAGCGTCGTCGCGGCGAATTGTTGGGCGGCAATTAAAAAGCGTCTGCGGCAGACGAAGAAACGCGCCGACTCCGAAAACAAACGGCTCCGAACAACAGCGAATCCGACGAAACGGTTTTGCCGAAGAGGTTTCGCGCTTCGACTGCCTCCTTCGTCCTGTTTGCCAGCGTCGTTAATGACAATCGGGATGCGCGAATCGAAGATTGCCTACATCGACAATATTCACGACAAGCTTCGCGAACGTTGTCCCCCGACTGACGTCACAAGTCGCGCATTAGCTCGTGGACGCGGCAGTTTGTTTTATCCGTCGTATCAACGCTTAATATCCACGAACCAATGAACAGTTACCGCGGATTTGCATAACTTAAACTACCGTTCGCTCTCGGTTGCGCGCTATTGGGAATTCTCGAGTTCATGAAAGAACGTCGACGGGGAATCGCGATGCTCGGACGCCTCTTTCGCCATTCCCGGAGTCGAGTCGTGAAAGCCACGGCACGATTATGCCATCGCAACGATCCGATTTCGATACGCAAAAATGTTTGATTTATTCCGCTCCGTTAAGAGGATGTTCGAGTCGTTTTAGGAATAGCGTGTGGTAATCGCGAACCGATTTTTTCCCGCGACTCTTCTTCTGATGGATCGGTTGTACGTTCCCAAAAATGGGGATCCATTTTTCAGGACGGCGCGGACACGTTTTTTTTTCTTTTTTTTTCGACGCAAGTTTGCGGATGAAAGTTGGCGAGTGATGGATGTCAATTTCGTTCCGGCGTGATTCGCGGTTTATGCAAAAGCCTTTTTGTCCGGGTCTTTTTGCTGACCTTTTTCTTCGTTTTTTAATTAATTAGACTGTCGATTGTGCGCTGGCAGGTACACCGGCAGCGCGACGATATTTCACCCGGGAAACGAAGTAGTGAATAGTAAACAAAAACGCCAACTTTCTTTCTAATCTGTTCCCCGGGAAGCTCGAACATGTGGCCGAAGACACGTGCATTTATCCAGCGGCAATTTCTCCGGCGTCGACGACCTACATGGACATCGGGTCATTGGGCCATCGCAGACCGCGACCTCTCTGTTTTTCGAACACCTACACAGCTACAGCTGATTTACTCGTCGCGAGTGCACCAGTTACACCGATCCTTGTCACGGTGGCTGATCGTTTTTTCCGCCACGGCAAATAAGGCAACTTCCACATAATCGTTTGTGCAAACACGTACGTGCATACGATTACGATCGCGGTGCGAAGCGTTTGATACAATATTTAGACTCGGGGACCCTTTGTTCTGCCCGGCGAGTTTAATCGGCTAATTGATTGTGAGGAAAAATCGTGCGACCAGAAAGTGAAGATGTCGACGTCGATTACTTTTTATCGGTGCCATCGGCGGCTTGCAATCAGATTCGAAAGTTGACATTTTTCGGTCGGGGACAGGTGTAAGTGGCGTGGCGAACTAGAAACTCGCATTTCGGTAAATCTCATTAAGTGCCCCAGTGGAGGGAGCCTCGAGTTTAGTCGGCCTTTTTGTCTTTTCGACCTGCTCGCACCATAATCTGTCTAATTGGGCGGCAGCAGGTGTCGGTCCATCAAATTGCATTTAAACGATCCTGATTAGACATCGAGCATTTTTATCTCGACGCCTTTCCCCGCAATTTCAGTCGATCGTATCATAATGAATTCAGTGGTACTCGAGATCGGGCTCGAATTTCATTATTCAGTTACATTTTAATAGAGCAAACCAGATCTGAAAATTGGCATAGGTGTGCGATCGGGTTTCGGAAAGCATTCCTTGCCGATTTTTGCCGATCTCGGTTGAGAAAAATGCGCCCCGAAGAAAAACCTGAACGGAACGCGCCGTCCTCGAAAACAAATCAATTTCACTCGATTCTCACGTGACCCGTTAAAACGCCCCGAACCTTACTGTTCGCCGTGCCGCCATACTTTTCTTCCTCGGATAATTATACACGACGACGACTCGTAACCATAATTCTGCGATTTCGTATGCGTCGGCCATAATTCTTTCGCGATGATTTACCTGTTTCGGCCGGACAAAAAGCGCCGTTGAATAATTAAAGCGCCGTTCGATCACATTTTCGCGCTAATAACGGCGAGATCGCCGAGAGCTACGCCAATCATTAGCATACGTCGTAATCTATACGTAGATTAGCGCCTAATATACGAAAGGTCGGGCGTATCAATCATCGCGTCGCGCGCACCGGCATCGCTGCCAACACTTATACCCGTCAAATTAAAACTGTATTAATAACAATGGCGGCGCAATCGAACCGGCTTTTTTGCGACGAAACGCCGCGTTATCTCGGCAAGCACTCGGGATTGGCGATCGCTTTAATGACCATTCACGGCGCGGCGGTTTCAATAAATCATAAGGAAATCTCTCTCGCAGATAATCGGCCGACCTATTTAGCCGTGCCAATTATCGGATGAATGGCAACGATTCAAAGACGAAAGACGCGGCTTTCGGTAAACAGCGCCGAAAGTTATGAGATCATCGGTATGCCGGCGTGATTAATGATCGATAATTAGTCGCGCGATGACTTTCGGACGATACGGCAACGGTTCCGGGGACGCCGGGAGGGGACATCGACGCGGCACGGCGAACGCGTTTCCGCACGCCGGATCCATCACGGACGCGACGCATGTGTGCGCGCGCACGTTACACGCGATTTTAATTTTTAATCGCGCGCCGGGCATTCATTTTCTTTATTATGAATATTTACGGCGCTTTTATGCTAAGTGTTTTCGGATTGAAAGCATTATGCGATGCGATATTTTATATCAACATTTCATGCGATTCCCATTTCGACGGGGATACGAGGATGGAGTTAATTGCAGATTCGGTCGCGATAGAGCCGCTTTACTGTTACCGTTCCGTGCCTCGCGTTTATGGATGTTTTCTTTCTTGCTGTAAGGGATTCGATACGTCTTGTTTAAGGACAAACAAAACATGCAGAGAGGCTAAAATGTCTCCTTTTTATCACTTCTTTAAGGGGGAATACCACCTTTGAGGTGAAAAAATTCGATTTTTTTTGTTTGTGGTTAAATGCTAGTTTGAAGTGCCTAGAACGTAATTCATTACAATTAGCTCCGAACCATTTAAACATGTTTTATAGCCGATGCGTTAGAAGCGCTCCAAAATCGTTCATAAAAGTATAAGGCACCATGCTTGAAATAAGTGAATGTCTTTCATACTATTTTTCCATCATAGTCCAACAATGCTTCGAACTACCAATCTCGATTTTTCAATGTCTTTCTTACTTTTTTTTGAACAGAAATATTTGTATAATTACAAAGATTTATAGTATATTTGGGTACTTTCTTCGGAATAAGCTTTTTGGAACTCATATATATATTTTTAATGTTAATACTATTATAAATAATTAAATAATTGTATTTTTCAAAATGTATTATTTTTCTTTGTATGAATAAATTATTAATAGTTTTTTTGTTTTTCGTGCTCCAATTCAAGTTAAATATTTTTAAGTTTGCTACGTATCATGCAGAATATTTTTTGCACATTTTTTAACATTTACGTAAACAATTGTTTTTAATTTACTAATAGTGCATTAACCAATTGTCAGATTTGGTTTAAAAACTATATAAGAATTCTTTATGTTGGTCTTATTAATTGAAAAATTTTTCATCAATCTTCACTAGCTGGTTCCGGAGATATTTGATATAAAAATTTCAATAAAATACATGGTTAGTATATCTATATATACGGATTTTTCCAACTTTGACACCGGATATCTCCTAAACCAGCTAGTGGAGCTTGATGAAAATTTGGATAATTAAAGTACATGATATGAACAATGTTTCATCAAAATTTGATCGAATTCTGACGATTTTGATTTCACTATGCAAATACCTTAAACGACGACTTAACGAGCATTTTAGACAATTTCGAGAGTTGACGCAAGCATAATTTATTTATTAGTTTGTTGTTATTGTTGTTCATTTTGTTTGTACGCTATCAGTGTTAATTTATTTAATTTATTTTTGTATGTCTACATTATTTATTTATTTATTTATTTTATTTATTTATTTATTGAGTGTTACTTATTAGTGTATTCTCGCAACCGCATTCGCAACACTGAAGTAAAGGGTACCATCATGTAAATATGTATATATCTTTTTTACTAGCTGAGGAGGCTAAAATAAACGCTGTCTCCCTCTTTCTCTAACGAATTTGCTTTCTAAGCAGTCATAATCAGAGATACGCGTCGACGTGTTGAGCGTTGGCCATTTTGCGTGAAATCGATAAAAGGCACGTTTGCCTTCTGAAAATTTGGCTCTGCGCACGTCCAATTGGGTCAAATGGCGTTGTATTTGGTGGCGAGACGCACGCGATAACGCGGGAAACGGGCTCGCCGGTCTGCTCAGGCAATCGATTTAAGGTGAGGTCGGTTAGCGACCCATTATCTTAAGGGGACGCCACACCCTTAAGGCCGTCCGATAATAAAATCGCGTCATTTGGCTAAAAGCCACCCCGCCGTAAGGGTATCTAGTATCAAGGCGCGGCTCCATCTCGAGCCCTTATCACGCAACTCACCTTTCACGCCCACGTTGGTAAAGAGCCACGTAGCCTACGTGGAATTAGCGGCGTAAGCGCCGGATGTGACCAAATGCATTTATTTTGCCTCGTCGTTAGGCCGCCCGACACACAGATACTCCCGACTCAGCACCAGTAACACCACCGAAAATATCCCGTTATCGGCTATTAGTTGTATTTCATTGCGCACTACATTTTCGACCTTTTTGCGACCACTCGTATTCCAAATAATCGCAGAGAAACAATAGAGCCGCGATTTTTATTACTTTTGATAGCGAAAATCATTTCAGCGAACTATTCTGACAAGAAATTCGTGGATTTTAACTATTTTTCACGTAGCCGTGAAAACAAATACCCGATAGCATAACGTGACTGGGTATTGTTTTCGTCGGTTGTTTTTTATACTGCAATAAATAAAACGGAAAGCTCTGATTTTATGCAGGCAAATGCTGTGGATATGAAAATCTGTATAATTAATTTCACTCGCAATGATGTACATGTGTTTCATTGTGTAATATGCCGTATCGATTTGTCTGAGTTACGCGGTAATGGATATTAAAAAGGATGACCCGAGCTTATGACGCTCTTGGAGGTAATGGTTGGGGAATTGAATTAAATTCCGGCGAACTGAAATAGTTCGTCTATTCCTTTGTTACACTGATATTCAATACAGTGTAATAACAATAAGTAAAATACGAAATCAAATCCAATATCATTCGTTTGGTTCAATTAAATAAATAGTAAAAGAGCATTTTACGATTCCTTTTTTTCTTTTTTTTTTTTTTTCATGAACTATTCATAAATATTAATAAGAAGGTCAGAAGAGTGGAAAAGCGTCCTATTTACGAACGCCGCGGTTCACGATACCGTATGGAAATCGCAATAAATATCGCGTTACGCTGTTTGTCGATACGGCGCTGAACGAGCGCTAAACATTGACTTTTCCGAAAAATTACGTCCGCGATATTTTAATGCCGTTAAATCGAATCTTTCTTCCGTCGTTGCACTCGCGTCGAGACACGACAAGCATATAAATTATGAAAATTCGCGCAAACAGTAGTTTACCGGAATCGAAGTCCTTGGCGCCGTAATTCGTTTGAATTATATAAAAACTGTTGATTCGTAAAATTGCGCAACGAGCAATTCATTGAACATTGCGCGCGAAATACGAGTGGCGTTGCGTAAAACGCGCGGAGTTTGTCTTTCTTTCTTTCCTGTGTTTCTTTATACGCTCAACAATAAAGCGGTGCACTCGTGAGTCATCGCGAAGCCAAATCAGACGACGAAAATCGTCCAGCCAAGCGAAACTTGGTCGGTTTTCCACAGAAAAAAGAACGGCGGCGAATTTCGGGCGACGAAGTTACGTAAGCACGCGATTTGCATAATTTCGTTTTGAGTGGCGCGGCGACGCAAACTGAAATGAAAATATCGCTCGCGCTTTGTCACTTTGAACCCTCGCTTTGTCTCGCCGTTCTGCGCCGCTGACACACGCCAAAATACTTTCTTTTCATCACGAAAAAGGAACGGCCCTGAATCATTTTTCTTGTCCCAATTCCTCCTTTTTCACCGGCGCGTCTGCTCCGAAATGATAACGCTCCGGGAAGGCCGAGTTACGTGTCAAATACGTGGGTTCGCCGAGCGATCATCTTTGTTTCGAGCCGTATTTATCACGACGAATTTTTCGATTCATTCATTCCCCCGGCATTCCATTTATTTCTCGGAAAACAAGTGGGATTCGATTGTTTTTTGAGCACCGTTGGTTTTGCGTAAAAATGCAAGACGCTTGCCAAAAACGGGCCATTCGACGGCTCGAAGCGCTCCGAATGAATTCAATCAACGGGATCCGGCGAAATCTCATGAAAGTTTTCCAGTAAAACCGCTTCATTGACTCTTTGACACTGCGAGTTGACCGTTTTACGTCGAAGTAAACGACATCGATCGGCACATCGATCGGGCAGCTCTTTTTCCCCCGCGCTAATTTAGTACACAATTTGCGCGAGCATATTTACCCCGAAAAGTTTGTATTTCATTAAAAGTTGGCACGACGCTGGCACGGTTCGATCTAATTTCGTGTCGGCATTAAATGTCAACGAACTAGAACCACTTTGTAAGTGAGTTTCGTCATTCCCTATAACACCTGTGACCATTCGCCGTGGCGCTATCCAAATTCGGCGCGCCGCTTTTTGTCCGTCCGGGGAAATTGATTTCTTTTTCCTCGCGCTTTTTCGGGGTCACATCACGCCGATCCGGAGACGATTCGACGATTATCGCTCGCGACCTTCGTCTCACGGAACCTCGTTCCGACTGTCACGTCGAGGCCCGTAAATACAGTAATTTGCCACTTCTTTTCAGCTGGCTGTTTGTATTGCCGGGAAAAAATGCGAAACAAGAAACGCGCCGCGATTACGATTTTTACGGCCGAAATGGGGATAGCTGGGATTGAAACGATCGAGGCGATGTAGAGTCGTTACTTCGAATTATCAGGAAAGAGGTTGGATGTTCATTTTTCTACCATTTGATTTTTTGTACAGCGAGAAGTCATTCCCGATAAGTACTAGAAACTGTGTACAACTGCAACTAGAAATCGTTAGAACATCCTCGCGGTTCTTAGCAACTTCATAATTCAACACCAATTTGCCGTTCAAGTTCCACTTCTTGTTCCACATAACTAAAAAGACCTCTTATCTCGTTTCGCTTGAAAACAAAAAGCAGTCCCCACCCTAGTTTTACGACCGAACATCCCCAACAAAAGCACGTTTCGTCCAACAAAACACTTGGTCGATCAATAAAACTGATTCTCGAATATGCGCCGCTTTTAACCGAGGTTCGCGTTAATTAAATTTATTTCGCGCGATAACCATTCCATCACAACATTTTTCCATTCGAAGAATGTTTTGGCTTGTGTGTTTGATTTGTACATTCAGTTTTTTGTCGATCTCATAAAATGTCGAAAGTCGTACGGCCAATTTCCGGGAGTGTCCGGGAGTGTCCGGGAGAGTCCGGGAGTGTCCGGGAGAGTCCGGGAGTGTCCCACAGCACTTATTCGTGAGGTTCTTTACCATGGTTGAAGTTTCGGGAAACCTAACCCCAATTACTAATGCATTCATTTTCATCTTGCCGACATACTACAATGAGAAAAATATTCCAATAAATTTCACAATATCATTTAATCACGATATGTCGTATCCTAGTTGGACAAAATTACTATATCTTCGAAGTAAAATTTACTTGACGTCCTATGGAAAATTACTATATCATGTAGGAACATCTCCTTTAGTATAACAAAGAAGAATAACAACGTTGTTCAAATACAATATGGCACGTCACGATTACCCCATAATATCGTAAAATCTACTGGATATCCAATATTTTTCTCGGTGTACAACGAGGGAAGTAATTTTTTTCTGAATTTGGTAGACAACAAATTAACATCCATTATTCAAAAGAGTTTCGAAACTTCTGAAAAGAACTCTCTATCCTCCGGCTCAAGAAGCTACTCGGAGTTAACAGACCCTCTTTCCATGTGAAATAATTTGACTGGCGCTTGACTGGCGCAATAACAGCGAACTCTATCGATTGGGTCTGTATCGGTTCGGGTAAAAGCCGCGGTGTAACGGATGACGGCGCGCTTCCGGCGTAAAAAGCGGAAAAGGGCGGCCGAGTCGCGCGGATTGCGATGAGCGGCAGAAAGAGAGTTTGTTTAATTGAATTTCGCAACTAGGTTAGCATCTAACGGGAAAAGCCGCGACGCGACCTGCAGATAGAGCCGTCACAATGGGCATTGTCAAACGGGCGCGACGCGCCGCGCTATATTAATCGCGTGATATGTACTTTTCATCTAATTAACATTACCGTCGCGGCTCGACGATCCGCTGAATAAAAGCGCGTGCTGCGGCTACGCTATCGCGGCGCTTTTCCCGCCTGCGTCACACGAGAAATAATTGTCGATTCGTCCTTTTTGTTATTCATATCTGTAAATGGAATAAGGGAGCATTCGGGTCGGGAATTTATTTGCCATCAAGGCATTTTCGAGGTCACGATTTGACATAATGTGTCTTTGTTGTTTACGTTTCTTGGCTTCATTTGGACCTTCATTCGGATTAATTATCGAGGGGTTCGGTTAGTTGTCGATAGAGAATTCACAGGGGAGAACATTGATGGAAAATTGAACCTTGAAAAGTAATGAAGAGATGTCACAAATTGACCACATGTCTCTATAAATCGACAATGATAAATTAAGGTGATGTCTCAAGTCTGCTGCAACGGAGTTAGGGACTTTGTTTATAAAAAAATAATTAATTAATATTTCTTCACAATCTGACCATAGATTCTGGAAAAAACGTTCTGGATATTAACAGTCGTGTTGTGATAATATGTTTAGAAAATTAATGAATTCTACATTTTTTCACCTCGAAATTGCGGGATTATTAATTTCCAATAATTAAACGTAGAACATATTTCTGTTATGCATAAAGTGTTTCACAAAAGTGAGAGAATCGCGCTGTGATCGTAAAATGGATATCTAAGTTTCTATTTTGTTGGATTAAAAAAAAATCGGTATTTACGCTTTCGGCACGGCCTTAAAAACAAAATTGCAACGATATTTACATTTCGTAATATCGTAAATATAACATTCCAAATCTATTATTTATTGCGGTATTATTTCAGTCTATAAAACCCGTGAAAACAGGTATCTTTTCCGGAATTTTCTATTGTTATTATTTACTGGAATGACTATTTGCTTTTACTTTTACTTGCAAGTATAGTTTAGAAATTATGTTCATACAGAAAAATCAAAATCACGTAAATTGTACTTATTTCTTTAATTAACAATTTCTGTAATACAAGAATTTTTTCGAACTAATATAAATTAATTTGACGTTGGCTGTGAACATCGAAACAATGCAATTCGACATTAAAGCAAATGTTTATTCGTTAATGTGGAAAAATACAAGCATTTCCAAATTAAATTCCGCGTTCGACGTGCACTGCGCCTAACTATGCAGAACGCTTCATTTATATTTAACCAAATACATTGTAAAAAGTATGCTTTTACTCACTTTGCCTTTGTATATTCAGTTTGCACATTACATTGAATATGTAACATAGCTGTATTCTAAACGTAACCCAAAATTAAAATTTACATTTTGATCCGCCTCTTCTAACTCGATTAAATAGATCAAATAAATCAACTGCTTATGTTACCAAAAAAGTCAACAAAAGTAACACCACAAATTCATCAAGTCAGCAAGTGAGCGCATAAAACGTTCGAAATTGAATTCAACAACCGCAATTTCACGCTTTTTCCGAAGTGTTCAATAATTCCGAATCACGCGCCTTGCGTAATTTCCGGGGTTGGCGCGTTTGTTTAGGAATTGCTCGATGTTTCGTTTAAAGAGTCGGGGTGAGCGGTCGCCAGCGTCCCGAAATTGGTCGTAGAAATTACGCGGCGTGCGTCTGCGGTTGCATGCGCTTTGAACGACTTCGGCATTTTCAAATGAGCGTTTTTGCTTTGAATCCCAACGCTTTCGACTCTCCTTCCACAAACCTAAACTTTCGTTTTGTTGCGTTACACAATTTACAACCGACCGTTCCCCGGACTTTTGCCTCTACTTTTTTGCTTCCCCCATTATCCCACCAAATCAGCTGATTCGTCTTTCGATTCCCTTTAAATGTCGCAAAATAAACAGCTACCATGGTGTACTATTACAATAAATTTAACAATAAATTTCAACTTTTCCTGCTCTTCATTTTACCCGGGCTTTTTCGCTAAAAGCGTTTGATTTACTTGATATAAATATTTGATTACGCTTTTCTTCACTAAGAAAAAGGTTGGAGTAAATTTTACCAAATCATTTAGGAGTTAAAAAATTAGTATGACTTCGAAGAATTTTTCCCATGATATAGTAAAATTTACTGTAACTTCCAGTACTGTCTCCTTTGAAGATATAATAAATTTATCCAAATGGGATACAATACAACGCGACTCCTATATGATATGGTAAAATCTACTGGAATTCTAATAATTTTTCATAAAATATTTTTCTTAGTGTACCACGGCATCGATAACAACTTTTGCCACTCGCATAAATCCCGAAGACGATTTCGCAAAGCCCATTTTCCACGCGCGTCACCTAATTCCGCGCGAGCGCTGACAATTGTTACACTTTCGCACGTCGGCACTGCCGACAAATTGCATAAGCCGGCGCATATAACGGAGCGCGTTTGTCGTCGCTTGATCGGCCGCTAAAAACATTGACTGTTCCGGGACTCAGTCGCGGGCCAGTTGGCACAACTTTCTTCATCTATTCGGCCGAACGTCACGGATCCGTCGCGTAATCTCGCGAATTAACGGCGAGGAATGCCCCGGCAGAATTTACATTGACACGCAAACGCGACGGTCACGCTCGTCGCCTTAAATATTTCATTTTACAGCGTTCTTTCTCACGTTATGATGAAAATAGACCGGCGCGGAACGTGACTCGTCGCCGTCTGTTTACGCGAACCGCGCATACACACAACGCATCTATCCATGCAAATATCTCTGCACGCGAGCGCCTATATCTATACACCGAAGAAGCTGACATTGTGCACCAAGGAGACTGAGCGTTATCGCGCGGATTGTGCAACGAGCCGACGGCCGGGTCGCCGTTTTTTGCGTCGCGTCGCAGTCTGACGGATTTCTCGATACGAAAATATTTGCGCGAATTATTGCTCACCTGTACACACAGTAAAAAAACAGGCATTAAGACACACGAAAAAGCGTCTTAATTCGTGAAAAATGTCTTAAATTAAGACGTAATATGTCTTAAGACACTTTTGTAAGACGTCTTAAAAATGTCTCCAAAAAGTGTCTGAAATTAAGACAGTTTTTTTAGCGGTGATGGTAACGTCGGCGTCTGCCAACTGAGCATCAAGGGTTCAATTCTCCTCTAAATCGAAAATTTTTTTTATACTATCAGCCTCTTCTGGTCTTGATAAGATGATGTGGTACGATGATAAGACTCTCATATCGAATTTTTTATTATCAAGTAAAAAATTCCTTTTTCCGAACCCGTTACCTGTTTATTAAATTGGTGTTAACCGGAAAATAAAACCCTCAGCCAAAAAATGTAAAAAATCTTTTCCTACATCTTCATCTTCCCAAACAAACGTGTCGCTAAAAGCCGTCGCTCATTTGCCTCGCGCGCACTTCAAAGCAGAAGCGTCGACCGAAAATAAAGGCACGATTTCATCGCCGGCTCGGCTCTCACCTTCCGACTCGGTCGAACCCGCCAAAATCGCTCTCGAGCGAGAAAAAACGTCGACTTTTACTTTTTTTCTCGGCCGCGACGTCGCGCGGCAAAAAACCGGGGCCGAAAAACGCGAGGGGGCCGAGGGGGGCGGGGGTCCGGGCGAGCGGGTGGCGTCTTTTTATAGCGCGGCACATGCCTGCCATAGCTCGGGGCCCCGATTCGCACACGCACGCGTAACTCGCGCACACGGCCGCGCGAGCGCAAAATAGCGTGCGTCGCCTCGCGCGAGCTCGAAAAATGGCCAGCCGATTATAATGTTGACGAGGCGAGCGGGCAGAGCCACCGCTGCTGGCCTGTAATTACGAGCGAGTAATGGAAGGTTTGATTTTACAGCTGGCGATTTTTATTGTGGGACGAAGAGCGACGGTTTTTAGGGGGGCGTGGGGGGGGGAATTTTGGGTTGGAAAAAGGGAGTTGATAGTAAAAAATTCGAGTTGGGAGTCGTGTCAGGGTGATATATCATCTTATCAAGACCAGGAGAGACCGAGAGTATTAAAAAAAATGTCGATTTGGTGGAGAATTGAACCCTTGATGCTCAGTTGGCAGTCGTCGACGTTACCTCATTCAGAGGAAAAAATGTTTCCTCTGAAACGGTCCGCACGATTTCGACGAAACTTTGACCACGGGTCGGCCGTTTCACGGGCATCATTTTGTCAAAATTTCGGCCAAATCGGTTACGTTGTCGTTGCGCAATGATCGGATTTTTCGATTTTTAAGAAGTCAACAATGAGAATTTTCAAAAATGAGAATGTACAAAAATATTTGTTTCTCCGAAACGGTCCGGACGATTTCGACGAAAGGGATTGAGGGAAGGGATTGGGGGGTGAGGGAAATTTGGGTTCGGAAAAAGGAATTTTTTTACTTGATAATAAAAAATTCGAGATGAGAGTCTTATCAGGGTACCACATCATCTTATCAAGACCAGAACAGGCTGATAGTATTTAAAAAAATGTCGATTTAGAGGTTGAATTGAACCCTTGATGCTCAGTTGGCAGATGACGACGTTACCATTAAGTTGTTGCATCAATTTAAACGCTGAGAAAAATGTTTCATGAAATATTACTGAAATTCCGGCACAGATTACTGAACTGTACAGTACAAATAAATCCAGGGATAAATCCATTGAGCCCGCCAATATGAATTGATAATTACAGAAGTATTAGAAAACAAAGGATACAATTTACGCTTCTGAATAGTAAAAATTGTGTTTGTACATATTAACGTTTCCAAAACATCAAATATTACTCATTCCAGCAATGTAAACCATAAGATAATTGATATATATCTAAAAGACAAAATATAAAAAATAATACTCAAACCTTGAAATTTTACTGAGCTAGAAAGTAACATTGCAAGTAAAAATGGAGATTTTCTTTCAATGTGCCCCACTAAAAAATGTAATATTAAATTAAATATTAAAATTATCTTTAAATATAATTTAATATTAATTTTAATATTGTAACGTTCGAATTTTACCCGCTAACTAATTAACTTATCGCTAATCTTATCTAAGGTTGGGAAAACACAAGGAAACTCAATTTTCAATCTTTTTTCATTTTTATTTCCTCAAACTTAAAACTATATTTACAAAATACAATTTTTCTCCTTTACCTTTCACGTTAAT
>JABFPB010001898.1:0-22631 GCA_022817645.1 Ceratoteleas bidentatus
ACATTTGAGTGCAACTTTAATAATTGTTTTCTCGATTCATCCGTGGTGAAATGCCATTTGTCGGGTGTTAATCGAAAGAGCAATATTAAATCAACCAAATTACACATATATTTAATAATTCTTAAACTGTTAGCTTTGGGGGACTTTCTACCTTAAAATGTAAACCGTTTGTCTTATCCATTTAATATTTGTCCTTGCTCCACTCGAATCATTTGACCGAATTAATTGCCAGTGTGCCATCTTATCAATATCTCTCTCAAGAACGCCTTAATCCAGCGTTAATCCTCGGTTTCCCCGTTTTGCCGCATAATAAAGATTCGTCGCGCGTTTTGCCGCATCATCGATTCACAATTAAACAGCGCCGCGCAAACTTGTGAGACTGATAGCGCGCAGCTGAAATCTGTGGCGCAAGACGAACGTTTGACAGTCGCCGGGACAATGCCGCGTAATCTTTGTTTCGCGACGCGGTTGAATCAGCAAGCCGTGCCCCGCAGATACGGAGCGCATAGGCAGATAACGAGAAACGCGCGTGACGCCATTGTATCCCATTCAGTTCACGTCAGCCGGCACCTCGCGTTTTTTCCGATGTTGGCTGCACTTTTTGTTGCGCCCAGTATTTTTCTTCGCGACTGTTAAGCGTCGCGTTTATTTAACTCGCGCCAATTTCACTTACAAATGTTGAGCAAACGCCCGGCAAATCGATCATTGGTCCGGCGAAATTGCGCATAAGTAGGGAAAACATTGGGATTCGCTTTTTCAAGCAATGCTATAAAATTTGGAATTATAAAAATTCTATTTCTAATGTACAAATTATATTTTCTCGATAGAATATCGAAAACAATGATCTTCATTAAAATTGCAATTATGTCTAGTTTTGGAACTATTTCCACCGTATTCTTCCCGGAAAATTCGAATCCGTAGACCGTAAGTGCGAACAGGTAAAGTCAACACGTGAGCCGCGCCGAATTGGAACTTTCTTATCGCCTCCTTAAAGTCGGAGTTACGATTGCTAGAAGCCGCAAAACCGTGTTTCGTAAACGGAACGCTAATGTCAATCATGCATTCACACGAAACTCCCTGTCATTAAACCTTACTATAATGCACCGGAATAAAAGCCCAGGAAAAACGCTTCAATTCGCCGATGCCTAACTTTCGCGCCGGTGTTATCGGCGTCGCTTTTTCGGTCGGAATTCCCGCAACACTGACCCGTTTCGGCGAATCCTCTCTGTCGCTTTCGTTGTCTGAAATTTCGCGATCGTACCCGTATAAAGATATCGTAATAAATTTGTGAAAAGTTAGGTATAATTTTCTTACTAGAAAGTACAGGATGCACAAATAGGAAAGTAATGTTGAAAAAGTAGCAAATTTCATTGTTTTTTTACATAAAACATTGTTATCTATTACGAACTGAACGAGTTGCTTATCCAAGAAAAAAAGAGAACAAGACAAGTGAAAAAAAGAATACCCATGACATCTTAACCCAACAATTTATTACATATATCATGCCTAAAATCCATTCTTTTTTTCTTTTTTTTTAAGGGGACTCCCAAGCGCAATGGATATTTTCCAAACATTTTAATTTTGTTCATTATTTTTTATTTGAAGCTGTTCATATGCTTGATATTTAGTCAGTAATTAGTTTAAAAAAATAACAATAACTTTTTTATTTATTTAACAATAATTGTTTTAAATGAGGCCATTTTAAAAGTGTTCCTCGTACCACAATATTTATCGGATTTGAAAAATTCCTTCTGCATTCAAAAGCAAATTTTATTACTAACAAAAGTTACTGATTAAATTTTTATAATTATTAAAATTAAAAAAATTATAAAGAAATGTCTTCACAAATGTTAAAAAGATGACATTTTTTGTGACATTTTTACAGTTATTTGTCTATACCTTTGCAAAAAAATTTTTTTTAATAAAATTCAGTCAATAACAATTTTTCTCTATAAAATTCTCTTCAAAATGAAATAAATTAGAAGTCAACTGGGTGAAAGTTGCGATACCCGGAACATTTAAAGTTACAAATTATGAAAAAATAACATTCTAAGATATTTTAACTTAAAGTTTAATTTGTATATTCTCAAGTTTCTCATTGTACATAAAGAAAATCAAATTTAGCTTTTACCGACAGTCGGTAAAAGCTTAAGTTATGGGCATTCGAAAAAAGGGTTTTTATCTCATTTTTTTATCTTTGACCTCTTTGACTTCTTAAAAACAGTAATTATAATTGTTTGCCTTTATTTTAAATATAAGACATACAAAAGTGCTTTCAAGACGCTGTAGCTCCGGCAATGTTTCGAATCAAAAAATCCTTTCGATATTTTTTCTTTTCCCACTGAGATAAGATCATGCTTTAAGTAAACCAAAAATGGTTCATATTTGTAACTGCGACGTTTCAAAGATCGAGACAAATTTAAGTTTCATTTCAAATCAGCTACATCTTTCCATCTTCCTGCACCTTTACGTTTTGCACTAGCAAAAACCACGCATTTTCGCAAACTTTCAAGTATTTCCCTATTTTTCGTGCGGAGTATACATTCTTACCAGCCCTCCAACAGGACACGTTCCCTCCCCTCCTCGAAATTCACCATCAACTCCACGTCACCTCGACCTCGACTTCCTTCAAATCCAAATTGAATTAAACTTGGCAAGCTCAGCGCTTTTCCGCTTTGGTAGCGCCATTACGAAGCCACAAGAAGTGCGTCAAAAATAATAGCACTCGTCTCGGCGTCCGCAAATTAAAACCGATTGGCACCGCAAGATACAAATTGGCAAGCGCGTGAAGGTATCGATTCCGCCGGGCCTTTTTGCCGCGACGGCATTGTCGAGATGAAAAAGAGGCTGTGCCCGCGCGAGCGCCGATGGGGGGGATGAAGATGATCGGATATAAAAATGCGTCGAGCGGCCTCATAAATTTGAGCGGCTCGCGCAGCGCAAACAATGTCATTTGTAAAGTTTTTCCAACGTCACGAGGGTCTCCGCGATGCCGCGGGTCGATCGTTCCGTTATGATGCAGGACTCGTTACTTGGCAGCCTCGGCGCGTATTTTACGCGAGTTTTGATGTTGCCGACAAGACGATCCGCAAAGTGGTTTTGTAAATCGCGTCTACTTTAATCTAGAGGGCGGCAGGCCGGCAAACAAGCCGAATAACGCGCCGCGCCGTTTCGTTTCTTGCTCGCCGCAAACCGACCCGGCTTCGAACCGCCGACGCGCTCACTTTTTGCCGGATTCATGTAAATTAAGAAATTAGAGAGTGCAGGTGTGCACTCTCGAATCCCGAGACTTTTTGTTCATTTGCGTTTCCTTGCATTCAAAGAAATTCTAGCAAACCTCGTTTCAGCCTTTACTGAAAAAATGTATCGCTAAAATTACAGCACTGTTTTCAGTAGGAGAAACTACATTTACATTGAATTTTTTCAAAACTGGTGCACTTTTACAGGGATAGTTCTGTAATTTTACTGAAAACACTACAATTGACCGTGTTAAATTGGTAAAAACAGTTATTATCTACGAAGTTACAAGCGTTTTCTAATTTTTGAAATTCGAATTTTTGTGATCATGTCAAGCCAATTGGTATTTAATTTATTCGTTCCATTATCAATTTTTCGAATATACAATTTCAAATTCTACAATATTTTTGTAGAATTACAAAATAGTACTTCCTGTAAATTCATAGATGAATTTATGAATTATAATAGATCCACTTGTAAAATTACAGAACTAATTTTGGCACCCATTTTCCGGCGATAGTACCAGGATTTTACTAAATCCAACTGAATTCCACGATCCACATCATAAAACAATAAACTATGCATCGCCAGTGCATTAGCTGTCGTTTTCTTAGTAGGTCGAGCGTTTATCGTATTGTACTTGTTGGATATAAAAAAGCAGGCACTATGCAAGGTATTTCGATAACCTACTTAAATCGGACCCAACGCCCGGAAGCGGCCGATTTCGTCAGGAACGCGCGTTCCGTTGACATCGCGTGTTTGACCGCGAAGAAAAAGTGAAGAGCCGATGATCGTGGAGCGAAATGGTTTTGTCATTTTGCCAATCAGACGGAATGAGAGAGCGCAAGACGGCAAGATTTAATGACGCGTGCTCGCTTTTGCGGTACCGATCACCCGCAGCGGTAGAAAATCTATAACCATAGAGTTGATAAATCGCATTGCCTTTAGGCGCGCTGGAGCGTTCGCGTGCGCGTTTGCGTGGGTTCGCAGGGGCGCGTGCCTGCGTAAACCGACCTGTAAATTAGACGACCGAGTGTCCCGCGTCTATCACATTCGACCTGAAATCCACCCGATTTCCGATACGCGAATCGGTTCGCCGATTTTTATACCGAATAATAACTCTATGTAGAGTCGATCGTTTTGAAAATAATTCCAAAATATTGAACATAGTTGCGAAATCAAACCAATTTAGTAAAAACTTGTCTAGTAAAAACTCTACAAATCTTATGATTATCTTAATCAGATACTTTCTAATCAGGATTACTTTTGTGATCAAATCTGATAGTATAAGATCTCATTGAGATAATTTTTCACCCAATGACTATTATTTAATAATATGACTGGAAATCAAGTAATATCTTTAAATTCAGACACAAATTGCAACAAGCTTATACTAAAATCTTCCGTGGACTTTCCTTTTCTTTCCTTTTCTCGAAACATCCGCAACGACTTATCGATCCCTGCTACACATCAGCACACCTCGTAAGGTTCGATTTTATACAAAAACACGCGCGACTATTTTCACGTCCGCTCGCGTATATTTTTCTACACGCCAAACATTTGCCCGATTGAGAAGGAATAAGCAGATGTTCGGGCGCAACTCGGCCAAATAATCTCCATCTCCTCTATGCCGCGGACGACCGCTAGGAACACTCGATCACAAATATCTCTCTATTCGCATCGGCGCAGCGTTCTTTTTCCCCGTTGTTCGTTCGGCTGGCGGAATCTCGGCATTCCCGGTAGATTCCAATCGGATCGAATAATCGACTCGCGAGTGATTCATGCGTTGGTGCGTCGCGTCGTTGCGCCTTTGTATTCGTGGCGGAGAAAAAGTGCGCGATGCATCATGCGGCCGGAGAACAGGGACCGGCGATTTCGCAAGGGCCGCAAAATTCCGCGCCACGGAAGTCGGACCCCGCGAAGTCGGCCGAAGTTAGTTCCGCCGCATTCGTCTCAATCTGAGACACCTCAGCAAAATTTTTTCGAGTTCGATATCGGCGATCGGTGGTGACGACCGATCGGTGGTGACGAATTTATTCGTGGTCAATCAGGCGATCAAGGTGCTTTTCGTAGCTGATTTTCAAAATCGATATCATCCATCGACGGTACGTCAGCGCAACGACAAAAAACGGAAAGATCGGTTGATAAAGACGACCTTTCACGAACGTTTTTCCTCTGAAACCTGAGATCGGATGGCGCAATTTCGGTAGCATTCTTTGATCGTCCAATGGAAGAATGTTTTGCAATTTTAATTTTTTTAGTACGAGCATGGTATTTAGACCTGATTTGGGAAAATGAAGAGTTTATTACCAACTTGGAACAGTATTCCAATGAGGGTGATGGTTCGAAAAATGACGTGGAATTTCACAGCTTTTCCTTTTTCATAATAAATATTCTACAAGGTAAATCTAATTTGAGTTAGTGATGCGATTTATCTTTTTCCATTAAAAACTGTTATTTTAAAAATCTATTCAAATATTCAAAAATATGTCATTGGAAACAAAAGCTATATTTTCATGTTTATGGATTCAAGTTTTGCTAATCAAGCAATTTTACTAATCAAACTGAAAAATAGAAAAATTCCTTAATTTCATACAAAATTCCCTCACTTTTCCCTGACTGCTCGGTTTTCCCGACCAATCGCCACCCTGCCTGTTTACCACTCTAGGTATGTTAATATAATAATCTAATGATAACTGAATAGCCGTGTTACGGCTGTGCTTTGCTTAGAAAGTAATGTGCACAATGACATTAAGTTGATGATCCTCACTAACCGCTCTGCTAATGCAATCTACTCTAGTCTGACATGGACCAACCGATACAACATCTCAGCCGAAAGTCTATTATCTAGCCAGAGAAGCGCTGCAATGGGTTTACACCGACGCCAATTCGGTTTTCAATTATTTCCATTGGCCGTTTGCTTCTTCAGTTGAGCATTGTCGGGCGATTGTTTTTATGCTAGCATAAATCAATATGATAAATGACTTGTGGAAATGTGAATAGAAAACTATTAGAACATGACTGGTGGGCACGGGGCAGCGGACGTGTGCAGTCAAGTGTACAAGAACCGCATTATTCGTTGCAACGACTCAAGATTAATTACTGGATTATAGCGAAACAAATCTATTTGCGTTTGAATATTAAATGAACGTGAAATTAGGAGTACCGGCTTGAGAGAAAGTTCCTACGAGTTACGGCCGAACTGTGGGCAATAGGCAATGAACAGTCGGTGACATTATCGATGTTGGTTTTGGTATTTTCGATGGATAATGATCTTTAAAAACCGTATTTTGTACGGTTTCGGTAGCGTTGGAGAGGAGTTGATGACAGAATTGAAATTTGAGAAAAGAGTGTAATATTTTAAACATGAATCTAAAAAAAATCATTTTGTAATTATTCATTTAATCAGAAGATTTCGGTTATCTCAAACTGATTATATTAATTTTCTCATTATACTTTCTTTATGATAAAAGCAAACTCTTTTAAGTAACAATTTAAAACAATTGATTTCAATTAAAGCATTAAGCATGAAAAATTCTTTTGAAAAGTATTGCATTTAGCCACAAATCAGCCAGACTTTCAAAATGTGTTTCCTCTCCATAACTTTATTCCATTTCCCAAAACGATATTCATGGTTCAAACAATCCAAATCTGCTTCTCGAAACTTGATGCCACTTGACGTAATCAAGAGGTTGACGCAAGCCGAATCCAATTGAGTGAAACAGACTGTTGGAAGTGCGCACGATTCCCGCAAGAATCGGTGGAAACGTAAACGATGTTTATGGCTAATTTGGCTGAATTTAATTATCTCAATTTCGATGCGACATCGGGTGCGTCAGAACGTGTAAACGAATTCATGCGGCTTGCTCACGAAGACGCCAGTGTGTCAGTGAAATTGCGACTGGTATAAGTTGACGTGTCGTAACTAACCTCCGTGTAAATTACTCGTAACTTACACCCACGTAGCGCCGAAATTTCACCAAAATTTCGTTGGCCGTCTCCCCGCTGGGTCGAGCGGCGCAAGCCATCGTTCGTAATATCACAAATATTCTAGTCCCTTCTCTTGTTATTTATGCGTCTATTCAAATCCGCGACACGAGTCAAAAATAAAATCCGCTTGAATTGCGCCATCAGAAAAAGCAGACATTGTCCCGGCGAGATTCTATCGGGCGTCCGAATCTCGCGACGCGAATTTGCATCTACGCGCGTCCCCGGTGTCTTGAACGTCCGAAAATAATAACTTCTGGAATCCCGCATTCCTCCCGCAATTACTCCCGCAAGGCTCGTAAAATTGTTCGCAAATGTGGAACACAGAAACATTAATGGTAGCAATGCCATTATCCGCTTTATTCGCATCACTTGTAGTCAGTGTTCCGGGGAAAAACGAGACACTGACGAGATAAAAATAAAGCACGGAATTGGTTCCATTAAACGAAAAGAACCGACGTGTTTACGTGTTTTGCGTCGAAATGAGCCTGCTTAATATAGACCGGCGTAATTGTCGTCGAAATAGCCGACTTTTCTCCGCGCTTATTACAAAATCGTAATTATAACAACGCATTGCACAAACGTCCCCGGAGATGTCTCACTTGCGCCCCCCATTAATCGCGCCGCTCGCTTAATCCGGTCGCGTCGAAAAAGCGTCCGATCGGCGCATTTACGTCTAAATAAGTCGAGTTTCGCGCAAAAAATGTACACGGGTAGTCTATTAATCACTATTAGAAGTCAACCAGACGCGACTCGTGTTTGCCCGTTACGCCCGGCCCGTTGTTTACGGTCGGAAAAATCTAATCCGACGAAAGCCGCGCGAGTGGCGACGTCCCGTCTATCCGGTGGAAAGGGAGCAGAAAAAGGGTCGCGCGATCGAATTCCTCCGCTCGATTTCAACGACTCGGCCTCGGCGCTCGCACTTCCACGAACGTGGAAAGAACGCCGGCATTTTCGTTTGTTTGCCGATAGCGCGGATAAAGAAAAACGCAGCCATTTTTACGACGAATGCGCCAGACAGCGGAATTCATAATTAGCTTCTTCGTGCGGCCGACTTTCGGCCGGTTATAAAATTAGCAATTTTATGCCCGGCTTCCGAGATTCGCGGCAATATCAATTATTTTTCGTGCGTTTCTTTTGGATTAGACCCAGGCGCGGCCATAAAACTGCGCGCGCATCGACCGCATTAATTAATCCCCGGCGTCGCTTAGTAATGACGGGTGGCAATGGCAGCCCGATAAAGCATCGCCGATGTTTATGAACGAGTCGTGACAAAAGTCCGCAACAAGCGCAACGATCGTGATTTTGCCGACCGGCCGACACCGACTTTTTAATTATTCCCGCGGCCCTTATGCTGGTTATTAAAAATCCATTATTAACGATTACGGTAACGCAGGCCATTCAGATTTAATCTCGCCGGGAGTAACGACGGAATTAGCGGTTCGGAAGGCCGACCGTAATCGCCGGGGAAAATTGACCGAAAGCGCGTTTTCAAAATAGACTTATATCGCGCCGGCCTTTCTCGGAAGGTGACGCGCAATGGTGATGGTCGGCCGAAAGGGAGGGTTCTGTAACGATGGCAACAATTTATGATTCACGATCGTTCACGCTTTTATTCAACGTACGATTCAGGGTAATGATTTTTGTTAACTTAAATTTTTATAATAAAGGTAGATGGACCATTTACTTATCGCAAATAGATTCTAGTAATTGGGTGAAGTATCTTAAATAATCAAAAGTATGCTTGTAACAAGGATCATGATGTGTAAAAATTCACATGCATACTACATTGACTAAAACGTATACCCGAAAACTGAATTTGAAAACAGGAAGTAGAAGTAGGCTTAACATTAAACGAAATCACTGATTAACACAAATCAACAGAAAGATACTTTCGATTCTTCTGCTGTGTTCAGTTACATTACATTTGTTTACATACATTGGTATGTAAAACAAGTTTGTTTACATAGCAAAGTATGTAAAACAAGTTTGTTTACATACCAATGTATGTAAAAGAACTTTGTTTACATACCAATGTATGTAAAACAACTTTGTTTACATACCAATGTATGTAAGCAAATGTAATGTAAACAAACTTTGTTTACATTTCAATGTAAACAAATCTTTATTATTTATTATTCGAACTTCGACGTTTAGTACTTCGAAGTTATTTAAATTGGTTTGATGCTAATGAGAAAATGATCGCAAAAATACAATTGCAAGTTAGTCTGGCCAACTACATCCACTTAAATTGCCGGCTTTCGCGCGACAAGGGCTCCTCTTTTTTCGCGCGCTTGGCAAAAAACTCAACAAGTTTTCATTTTAATTGCTCTGCGAGAAAAAAGAGATGGCGTTAGTTGCGCAACGCTCTTCGCCCATCGCTAAGTGGCCGCTTCGGCAAGTGCAATTTGTTAGTCGGGATATTTGTTGCAAACGCGGCTTACGCGCGTAACTCACTGCGCTCGGCGTAACGAAACCAGCGGGATTACGCATGCTCTTAAATTCTACGTTATGCACGCGAAACGGCGCGCCCTACGAAAAGCACGCGGGGACCCCTTTCGCCGGGATTCAATTAAATAACAATATTTATCATTCCGGGGGCCGTCCTCGCTTCTTGCGCTGCGCGCTATTACACAAAAGCCGGCAATATTTATAATCAATTATGCAAATTCTTTAATTACGATAAACTGCGGGATCGCTGGTTTATTGCTCGGCGGGACTGCGGCCCGAAAACGAAGCGCTCGTAAATTAAAACAAACGCAGGCCATTTACATAATGAAACGCGATTTGTCAGCGCAAATCATACATCCGGATCAATTAAATTCGTCAAAACGTTGCACCGAAAATATTTATTGTATCGTGGAATCGCAAAAACACGAAACTGCCTTTTGCACCGGCTCGATTTCTCCGGCGACCGCTCGTCCCGTCTTTTTTTCGTGGCGACGATTCCCCCCCCCCCTCCGCCGCCGCCCGACCCCGCGTCCTTTTTCCCGCGCGCAATACAGTTATTCTTCGTAATAATTTCGTAAATAACCTTCTTGTAAAATCGAGTCGTCGCGTTACTTATAAAAATGCCATAAAATCGTTCCCCGCCGGGGACCGTCGTTTTTGTCCGTCCCGTCGTTTGTTATAGTATACGACCGCAAAAACGCTCAACAGCTCGTTATCAATTACGACGCGGAATAACATTGATTGCAAGAAAACGTCGTGTCTCGTCAAATTACCGTAGTTTATACGATTAGGCGCAAAGCCTCACACACACGATCGCACGCATGCATGAATAACGGCGGATCTAAACGTCGATCCGCTCGAAACTAATCCGAAAGCAACGGCGAGCACATATTAGTCAATGAAACCGGTTTAGTTCGCGCGAGTGCTCTTCGGTCCGCCTTACCCTGGCCTGATCCTTCTCGCTCTCATTTTATTTGTTTCTGCATGTTTTGCTCGACATTTTTGGCTTTCCATCATTTGAACGAAAAACTGTACAGAGAGAAAGATGATCCCACACTGAGAGACATTTCTTGGGAACAATTGGCAAAATACACTTTGCCTTCATTACTAGAAGTTTTGTAACAGTTACAAAAACTTTAGTATGAAAACTCATTTTTGTCACATTTTTCTAGTAACGGTTACAGGAAATTTTAGAAACTGTTTTTATGTTTTACAATCATCATTTACGTTATTATTTAACAATATCGCAAAGATATTAAATACCACAACATGACATTTTTTGTAAAAAACTGTAAATTTTGTTAGTATATTTATTTCATATTATTGTTTATAACAGCAAAATTCATATCAGTCTTATGATATGCTTGTATTACTGTTCACACAGTAATTTTTTTTGCAATCGAGAAGTTTTTTTGCCAAAATATCTATTATTTATCAAAGCAGCACAAATCTTCTGCAATCTGAAAAAGTAAAAAATATCTTTCGATCCATCGTAATGAAATAAGGGAAAGTACACATTCCTCTGACGTTGCGAAAATTTGAAACGGATTATCTTAAAGTGATCTAACAAATGTATTACTAGGAGCGCGTCTCTCGTGAGTTCATTTGCTACACTATCCTCTCATTCACGTGACGATTAGCGTCCATTATTGTATGTAATGATAAACGATGTAACACGAGATTGCTATTTGGTCTCCCGGCAAGTATGGTTCTACGACGTGAATATGAATGCCGTGTCTACGAGCTGAATGTTACGTGTATAAGGTTATCGATCGAATATTATTCTCTTTCGGTTAAGTAACGCGGATTCTGGTCTGGCTCTCGCTCGGATTCCGTTGCGATATTGGGCTTTCAATTTTGGATCATTTGTTACCCGCTCTGCTGGCAAATCATTACCGTTACAGGTTTTGTGACTTTAAAGGTTCGCAGCTGCTGATTGTAAAGATCATTCCCAATTTCTTCAATTCAGCTCATCTCACTCAGAACATTTCAACCAACCTCCAAGTATCAACATTTATCAATGTTTCATCACATCCCAGTTCCGGTCAAAACAAACCATCACCTTCGTTTTTGAACATGACTCCAACCTTCCACTCGGTGTAACCGAATCTTATAATATATACCGCAAACATTATCGAATAAGAACCCAACTTTAAACATTATATAACATATATTGCCAACGGATTTACATTAAAATACGTTAGCATCCCTGGCCGTCTCATAATTAATGTCTCTCATCATCGGCAGAGATTTAATACGCCACGGTACACACAGCTGGGCTGCGCGCGTGCGTGGGCCTTACACGCGCACACGCGCACGCGAATACATGTAACTCTCACGCCTCCGCACGTGACGTCACACCTGGCTATATCTACACGGTCTACACGGCAGACTGAAAAGATGCACGGGAAAAAAGGAACGCGAGGAGCCGGCAAAAAAGACGCGCGGACTAGCGACAGAAAGAGCGCGCGCGAGACAGAGAGGGAGGATGACCCGAACCGGTCCCGGCAGGGTCAACAGCACACGCCAGCCACCCCCATAGGGTCCATCGTGCAACGGCCTGCCTCGACCCTAACGGGTGTTCGCAAAGTCTAGGCCGAGTCGCGGTACACTCGCAGTGGCCGATTTTTCAATCGGCAGGCGTTGGGTTGGGACAGGAGTTTCATTACGCCTTGGAATAGTTCGGCTCTGTTTACGTCGCCGTTGATTAAGTCCGACACAGAGAATGGCTTGATGTTATCGGACCCGACTAGATTTGAGTTCTGGGCATGCTGGGTCCGTATCGCCGCTTCGGATCGGCAGGAATCGGTTAGGGAGAAGGGGAGTCGAATTGCGGTGAAAGACGATGCGTTCGCTTGGAAATGGGTTTAAGGAAGTGAGATCTGTTGGGCGAATTCTGGAGTTAGGTAGAGAAAGTCTGTGGAGGGAAGAAGGTGGATTGATGGTGTGAATGTGCAAATTAGGTGCAATCGGATAGCTTAGGTCTTCATGAATTTGGGAATGAAGAAGTTAGATGATTGCGGAGGTGGGAAGTTAGGTAGTTAGTTAGTTAGCTTAGGTCGTCATAGCTTAGATCTTCATAGCTTAGGTCTTCATGAATTTGGGAATGAAGAAGTTAGATGATTGCGGAAGTGGCAAGTTAAGTAGTTAGTTAGTTAGCTTAGGTGTTCATAGCTTAGGTCTTCATGATTTTGGGAATGAAGAAGTTAGATGATTGCGGAGGTGGGAAGTTAGGTGGTCAGGTAGTTAGTATGAAGGGATCTAGTATAATCCAATTTTCAATGCTTCGTTCGTTGGTTAGTTTGAAGTAACTAAATTAAAAAAACTCGCAAACAAACGTTCACAGCCGTAGTTTCCCAGCTTCATCTACCACCTCCTCTTCTCCCAATTAATCGCAGGTCACACTGCAACATAATTGCTCCTACGACCTGAAAAATCATAGCCCATCAAGAGCTGATTTCCAGCTGATGTGTTTATTATCTCAATTAACCGCACAACAATTCCGCAGCAGTATGTAAATCTCCCGAAGGCCTAACTCGCCCACCCCACCCAGTTTGCATATCCCACGAAAACTGATTGACTGACACTCATCGTGCCAACCTTTCCGCGCACTTTTAATTACACCCCAACGTTGACCAACATCCAGGCAATTAATTCTGGGTTAGTCCAACCGCTGGAAACAAAGGCTCCAGCTCCATCATTTTCTCCCCCACGTGGTCCCGAAAAAATGGTGGAAACTGTAATTACATTGTCGCCTTAATAACTCTCATGCTTATGGGCTAGTGAGGGTCGGTCCGGGGTGACGCGCTAATTGCCTAGACCTGATTGAACGGACTGATAGGCATCAGCGAGTCGCGACTGTAATTGTCGGTCTCGCTTATCACTTTCGCTATCCCGTTTCCGCGGCGCCCGGCCCGATGACTCGGACACTCGGTCATCTCTCATATCGCGTCCGGCCCGAGCCTATCGGGCGCGCTATGTGCGCGGCGCATAAGCGCGCGACACGCGACCCACACGCGACTCCGTTCGCTTCGCGTGTCTCGCTCGCAACCGCGCTTTGGGAAGCGCGGTCCTTGTCTCCGCGTGGCTCCTCTCACCTTCGCTAAAGCAGGAAAATAAGACGGAAATAAGATACGACGTCGCCGATACGCCCACCTCGCGCGCCGATTACGCGCTAGGTGCATACGCCGATAGCCGATGATGTCATTTCCAACTATAAATTAAGGCTGAGCTTATCGGATGCCCACATCGACCGATCGCATGAACGATTTTCAGAGAGCCGGATTAGCTCTGGAGATTTTTAAGGGAATCAGTCCATTTTCAGATACATCGATGGTTCAGAAGAAAAATGTCTAGTGTTCGGATGGATAATGGAAAAGGCAACACTCAGACAAATATTTGGTTCAAACAAATTGTTTGGTTAACGTGGTACTGACCTAAATATTTGGTTAAATTAACCAAATGTTGGTTTATTTAAACAAATGTTTTGCTAGTTTGAACAAATATTTTATTATAACCGAACATTTTTCTGAGTTTACTCTGCAAAATTATGAATGGAAAAATGGATAAAGGATTTTTATCAATATATTTTTGCACTGTTAAACTAAAGAGTACATTTTTGTTTCTTAACCATTAATATCAAATTCTCCCTAACCATCAATATTTTTTGCGTATGTTGTTCAAAAATTAGAAAATAAATTGTACTAATTTGTAAACAGGGTGGCACTTTTAAAATGTGATATGATAATGAACTTTGAAATTAAACGAATCACTCAAAGTATCCAAGCGAAATTTGATTATGTGTGAAAATAAACATTTGCTGAGTCAGAAGACTGATTATAATAAGATTCAAATTTATTCTATCGTAGACCGGAACGTTTGTATTATTTGAATTGATGAAAACAGACTTATATTATAAAAAAAAAAAACATTCTATTTCAAGACAACATGACTGAATACTTATAACAATATTGATTAACATTTTGTGTGTTTGGCTGTAAAATTCTATTATTCAGTTAATTAACCGTCCTGTATGATTCGCTCAATCATGTGTATAATAGTGGTAACGATAATTTTTGTTCACCTAAAATAAGAACAATGTGAATAATAGGTAAATAATAACTTGACTTTCATACATATACACAACTAGACAACGCAGAAAGAAATTTAATCTCCCGTAATATCGGTTATTAACTGCACTTATTGCGTTACTGAAAATAATGTGTACATGACAAATTTGTCAAATGGAATTAACAATCTCCTTTTTTAATCTGAAATTGATTTTGTGCAACATATGCACAGAAAGCACGGATTATGGTACACTGAAGAATGGTCTACGCAACAATACGGATGTTTACATCAGTACGTTAGTGTAAAAATTAAAATATATTTGTACCAATAAATCCAGTGAATTTGGGTAAACATACTAATATGCTTGACTCAACTTTGAAAAATATTTGTATTCAAACATACATTATGTTTAGCGGAGCGTGGAGGATTGATACGCGCAGGTTTCGCGGCGTATCTTGAACATACATTATTAATTGTTGACTCAAACATACAGTATGTTTGGATGAATAGAAAGGCGACAAAAATATTTTGTATTATTGATTAGCAGTTAAATTTAAGTAATCTTGTTAACGAACATTATATAGGTGAAATGAATGTTTTGTGTACTCTTTGTGGAGCAAAACATAGTGCAGCTGAAAAAGTGTCAAATAAAGGAAATTCTTTCTTTTAATCCAATCATACCGTGTTTGGAAAACATGCACACGAAGATACATTTTTCCAGAATATCAATTTACCAGATAGAAATCATTTTTTTCCTAAAAATAAAACGAAAAATCTGATTGCAACTATTCAAATTTACTTTATATAACCATCCCGTTTCCTCAGTGAACCAATAACTTCTGAAAATATTTTCAATTATATCACAGTGCAACTAAACGCATTACAAAAACGATTTTCAAGTGCACGCAGACGACGACCAAGCCTGGAGCTCGCACTCTCCGAGCATACTTGCGTGTCTGCAAATACCGGAGGTACGTTCCGAAGCTCCACGGACCACTTAACCCGTAACCCTGCGCTTCGTATATCTTGTCCACAATGCATCCGGATGAATTCGATACATCGCCTCCTAGCTAGATTTCCTCAATAAAGTTTACCGAGAAGAATAGCATTGCGCCAACGGGTCCCCGCATTCCTCATTATACGTCACTCTGCTCAGACTTACGTAAACCCGACGTAACGAAAATTTATCAGCACCGGTTATCGGCGGCGAATTAAAAATGCGACGGCCGGCTGGCGAATTTTTCGCTCGTCTATCGGCGAACCATTGGGCCCGCTTATAGACGTCGACTATGCATTCCGCTTGGCTGTGTTTATCAGCGCAATTTTTATAAATAGCCTTTTTGACTGAAACCGCCCGACTGGCTTGAATCGGTGGCACTCGACTGTCTTTAGTTAAGTGGCCGTTTGCCGTCGGCAAACTTGTTGAAAGGGGCCTGAAAGTGGACGCAACGTTTTTCAACACCTTTTTTGCGGTTTAGTGAATGTGTTTTTCCATGAATCTGTTTTGTTGACCGGTTTCGATGATTTTTTTCGATGTAAGTGTACAAGTTTTCTTTCGTAGGCTTGTTAGAATATTGATTTTGTATTTCAATTTGTACCTGATTTTGCAATGTTATTGTTAACGCGAATAGGAAATAGTCTATTAATTTCCAAAAGATAACACAGGGAATCAAACTGATTACACTGTGGGGCATTTGACTGGAAAGATAATATAAAGTATAATCTTTGATATCATTTGTTGTCGAACAAGTTTACTTTCCTCATATCTTCTCTAAAATCATGTGTTGAACAATCATCAGTTTCTGCGCAGTTTATATATATTTAACTGAATGACTTTCAGACTTCGGAGGTATATGCATAAATTTAACTTAACATAAATTTATGACGAGGGAGTTTTCGATTAAGCTTAGATCGAAATTAGCTGATAAAACAATTAACATCAACTAAAAATGGTTTAATTGAAATACGTTTCTTACGAAGGACACTAAAACAGTTCAAAATGATAGATAGAAATTGTGCTATAAATATTACAACGAACTTTAAAAACTAGTTTGCATAGTAAGACTTATTAAATGTGAATTTTGATTGTCTGCAAAATTGAAATCGATACCTTTCTAATACAACTGAATAAAAACTAGGAACCCCAGAGACCATAACGTTCTTTATTCTATTTTAACAAAAGTACCAATATAAATTGTTTGTCTATATTCATTTTTTGTCTATAGTTGGCTCATTAAAACGTCATTAAATATAGAAATAATCCAAAGTTAATTTCTCGTGAAACTGTTCCTTCAATTACAATTCGGTTCGCGAACGATGCCTCTGAAACAAAACCTCTTAGCGTATGAATGAGCAGCTCGTCCGCGTTTCCGCGTGGGGATAAATTCTGAAGTTAATCAACGATTTAAATCGCAAATTAGAAGCCGGCGATAACGAATCACGATCGACATTTTTGTTTTGCGGCGTAAAAATAAGTGTAACAACAATGCGCGGTTTCGAGCGTGGATTCTGAACGCCGCGTTTGACAAAGTCGATGGCCCGTATGTGTGTGTGAGTGTATAAATTGGCCGGATGCAAGCCGCAGGACGAATAGAAAATCCAATGAAGAAAAACAGCGGAGCCGAGTTGCACAATGGGCGTGCTTTGCCGCTCATTAGAGCTCGGGTCATAGGTTGAAAGAAACCCGCGCTTTGTACTCTTCGGCGCGGCGTACGTGGACTCTGATATCCGAGGATTCCTGCACCTCTGCCGCATATTATCCCTCGATAACGATAACGAACGCGTGGAGATACTCCCTAATCATTATCAACGGTCTTTCGGGAAAATAGGTTATGTCGGGCCTTAAACAGATCTATAGGTGCGGTGTCGGCGACCTCAATGTATGGATCCTTTAAGTATGGTAATGGGTGCTATTCGAAAGAAAATTATTGTTCTGTGTGTAAATTAAGATTGTGTTGTTTTAGGTCAATTATAGATAATATTTTTAAGTACCGTTTTCACAGATAAATTTTTTATTAGATAAAAGTTTGATTACAAAAGTTGATTTTGATACTTCAAGATCAACTTTTCATTAACTTTTACCTTAAACATGATTTCGAACACCCAAAATGTTTCAGAATTTTGATCTTGAAATTGAGACGCTACCTTCGAGGCACTAACTGATAAAATGAACTAGAAAATCATCTCCACTTTGCAAATTGAAAGATCCTGTCACGAGCTTCGTCCCTCCGTTCGTCGTAAACAATTAACCGCGAGATAAAGTAATTACTCGCGGAAGCCTCGGATGCCTCAATTTGACGCAGGTCGCGTTTATTTGTCAACATCGGCCATGTAATGGGAAATGGCCGGAGTGCCTCGCGATCCTCCGCAAATTTGTTGACTCGCCTTGCGCGCCGAGATAAGATAATGAGTGGAACACGCGCTGAGTAATTAGCCTGCGCAAATTAGGATAGCTCTTGGTCGCTGCCGGCGAGCGAAATTGCTCGCATGCCAGTGGGCCGATCCGACGTCTTCCCGTGTTGCGTCCGGGGAAGAGGAATGCTTTCTTATCCGCGGTGATTTCCAAAACCACAGATAATCCTCTTGTCCTAGACCAAAGGTACATAATTTTAAAGCCCAAACGCACACAATAATTAGCGTATGATAACACATAGAATTTAGTGAATAGTTGTCCTCTAAAATTGACCAAAATCTCTGCTTTCAAATAGAAATAAAGATGCAGGTACAAATAAATCACTCACTCCTAGGTCCGACGAACTTAGGAAAGAGTAAACAGTCCACATGTAAAAAATGTGTTGACTCCTATCCAATAGCCAAGGTCGAGTCTATGTAAAGTCTATGTAAACACTGGACAAATGTAAACATTGACGGTCGACTCGATTTGTTTACAAACATGTTGCGTATAAATATTAGAAAAGAGCAAAACAAATAGTTCGTTCACCTCTGACCCAGCATAATTTGTGTACCGGCTAAAATCAGAAACATATTTTCGTAACTAACTCAATAGCATTCGAAAACGAAAAACTACACTCCGAAGTTGCAGCCGTGCCTTGAACAAGCGCTGTTACGGCACTCGATCATTTTTAACGTCAGCTCGGGTCTCATTTTTGTAGAATAAATGACCTATACTGGAAAGGAAAATACCCGTTGCACGTAACGTGATAGAAGCGGTGGCGGCAGCGGTAACCTCGTCCGTCAGAATACCTCCTTTCGAAGCTTAAGCGGACGCACGGCCTCACTTTCTTCGAATCAAATAAATCCTATTTATTTATTGCAACAATTCGTTTCTCCCGGGTGACCTCACACGATTGCGCGCGTAGTCGTCCTTCGGCCGACTACGCGGCGAGACATCGTTCCGATGTTCGATTCATCGGCGTTTGTCGAGCCGGAGCGCAGCCCTGTAATCTGCTGCCGTCGCCGGCATTTTAGTAGCACGATAAATAAATAATCTCTCGGGCCACTTGACACACGCAAACATTTCGACAGACGCGATACCATCGGACACGTGTGGGCGTGCAAGACTTTCGACGCAAAAATATCGCAGATGCTAATCGAACCGCGCTACTGACAAATTCTTTAATCCTTTAATTTAAGGGCACCGGAGACGGGGACCGGGGACGAAAGTTCGAGCACTCGACGAAAAGTGCGTGTGCTTGTTTGAAAAGCTTTATGTGGGTGTGCGCCACATATGTCACCTGTAAGGCGATGTTCCAGCCGGGTATGTGGCGGTACAGGGTTTTTGCCTTATTGCAGATATATAGAAGTGTCGTAATTACGCCACGGTATGATTTTGGGAAGACTAGATTGATTTGTCTTAATATTCATTTACTTTGAAAAAATTTTTTGGATTTTGCAACTTTAGATTACTTTGAACAGAATTCAAACGAAAAATTGGCAACAGTATGGCATCAATATGGCACACGTATGGCACACGGGCATGGCAACTGTAGGGCAACAGTAACTCTCGCAATCATGATCCAGCCTTGACGCCAAACGCTTGCCATTACCGTTCCCTGCTTGGTGCCATAGTACTGCCAAACTGCTGCCAGACTCTTAGCAGACTGTTGACAGACTCTTTTTGCTACGCGGGCAGTAATTTAAGTCACACTCATTCCCACAATCATAATCAAATAATACCATCTAAAATTGCAACCATCCTTGACGATGAACCTTTACGTTCATAACCCAAGGCTAGCCGCCTTTATAACCCTTAAGCGAGCCGCCCCCGGTAGGTCCTGCATTTTGAATGACGATGAATCCCCGTTCTCGTTAATCGCGGTTTCTCACGGGCGATTACGGATTCAAAGCCGGCACCTCGCGAACGAGCGTCCACCGGGAGCGTCGTATTCTTCGTTTGCGATCGACGGCGGGCGAGCAAAAAATAATCGGCATCGATGCTTTCGGGCCCGGTTCTTGAGGGGCCCCTCTGGCACTGGCAACGTCGGGAGGCAGGCACAGCAACGGCATTCCCAAGCTCGAGCGCGCGGCAGTTTTTCGCAGCTCCGGCTGAGCGACGTGGAGCCAACTGGCTCGGGCCCGTGACTCAGAAGCTGTGGCAGACGCGGGCCAAATGCAACTGTAACGCTCCCGCCGGGTCGAGCGCGGCCGCAAAAAACAAACACGCGAACGCAAGAAGAAGATTTATTTGCCCGAATTTCGACGAGCGGTCCGCCGGGCTTCCGAGGAATGCATTTCGTATTCGGGATCTTCCACGGAATACGCCCCGAGCCGGTTTTCGCCGACCGGTTTGTTATTGTTTCTTGTCGGGGTTTCTGCTCGACCCCGGGAAAGCACGCCGAGTTGCCCAATTTTCCGCGAGAGTGCGTCCGCGAAAGTCCCCGGGGAGTGCCGCGCGACGACACTCACTTGGCTCGGCGTCACCCTCGCGGTCGACTTTTTTCGCCGGGATGCCTTGCGCTCCGCCTCGTTTGATTCTCGATCTGGAAAGCAAGGCACGCGTCTCGGCCGGAATACGGCAGAATGCCGGCGTAACGAGGCTCGCGGTGGGATCCGCAGTGAGCCCGTGCAGCGACTCCCTTAAGTCCGCGTATGTCTGCCCGGACCGGTAGACAGGGAGAGGTAGTGTTGGGAGGAAAGAGAGAGGGAGAGCGGGAGAGGCATCGGCGTGGCGGAGAAAAAAGGCCCGCGGGACAGAGAGGCTGCAAAAGAACGAGCGAGGTGATTCTGCTTGGTCCCGGCGTGGGCTCCTACGTTTAAATTAAGCAGGGAATCCTGCGGTATGCACGAAAGAAATCAGCCGCCCGGCATTCCCGGTGGTTTTGATGCGACCGAGGGCCGGCCAGCCATTAGCCACTTTTCGATCAAAATCACGCAGAATAGCCTCCGCGGCATTTCACGGTCGCGGGGCTTTCGTTAGAAATGCTTAATTAGCTGTATAAACGACTTCATAATGGAGGGCCTTGGGGAGGTCGACGCGGACAGGCCCCGTGCGCTCTTCGAAAACGACTTAATACGCTGATTGTGGTTAGGACGATTGGCGACTTTTTTCGTTGATGCGTTTTTCGGACGACTGTGTAAAGTTGCGATTTTTGGGATTGTTGCAGAGTCCGGCCACAGGTTAGACAGCGGCTCTCCGTTTTGGAGGATACAACTCGACCAGGACCTCCTAGATACTATCAGCGCTATCTACCCTGAATGGTTTAAGGTAAGGGTTTCTGTTTTCAGAAAGGCTTATTCACTCTAAAAATATTCAGCTACCGTAGACGGAATCCGGCAACCATAACCGGAAAATCCGATCAAATACTGTAACCGGATTCTGGCTACCATGATCGGAAGTGAGGTTATGAAAATATGGAAAACTAATCGTCTAACCGTCAGTGGAAATTATTGATTCGGAACATGGATAATTTTATGGGAATATATTCTTAACGTAAGATGACCAGTTTTTAGAGTGTTACTAGATATTTTTTTACTGTGTGATGTTTTTTTTGTACTTTGTGGAATATGTAACCTAACCTAAACTAACAAAATCTAAAATATTTTCTTTGTAGAAGGTGTGAACAAGACAGGTAGTCACAACACTGTAAAAACAAGTGTCTTTGAAGTATCTCACCTTGGATACTAGTCTTTCAAAATCATCTTTTCCGATAATGTTAGAACTCGTTCTATTAAAAACTCTATTCAGTGTCGTATAAGTGGTTACAACTTGGTTATCTTTATTAAACACGCCTTTTTTTGCAGTGAAGTAGCTTGAAAGTCAGTATTTAGTCAGATCTAGTTGTTAATATCGTAGTGTATTTTCTTAAGAGTACTCTTTGCAATAAGTAGAATTCTTGTGTTGGTATAGTTGGTGGACGGTATAGTTGTTTTAAGGCGATTAACGACAAGTTAAAATCCACTTGTAATAACTAGATTTCTAGTTGACCTGGCGAGATCGGTTGGTTAAAACAACTAATGCAAATTTGTTAGGAAATCTTTTCAAATTTCTGTCCTTAATTTGTAATGAAATGTATTATTTTGAACAAAATAAACTTATTATACTCAAAATTAAATTATACTCAAATAGTACAGTTTTTTACGAAAAAATGTCTCACCAACTTCGTCGTACGGTAAACATTGGAAGAGACACCACAAATTTTAAATGACACCACACTCTTAAAACAAATCGTTGCTAGTAATCGGAATACTCTTAGAGCATATAGCTTTTCTTATTATTATTTAGATAAACGAATTTCCGACAATAAGAATAAAATCTTCTGATCTACGATATTCTTGTACTAAGATTAGTAAAATTTACTGTTAAACGACTTACTTTAACAGCGAATACGAAATTAACTTAAAATGAAAATGCACTCTACACTGTAAACTCAGTTCTGTAAAATTACGTGATATATCACGTAATTCAGTTCCCGTAACATTTCACGAAA